>DVZL01001758.1:0-16809 GCA_018236625.1 Lasaia peninsularis
TCACATGAGAGACGTAGCCACGACGCCCGCTGTCAGCGGCCGTCTCACATGAGAGACGGCAAATACCCCTTGGTTTAGTTTAGTATCACATTAAAATATAAATAATGTGTCAATAAATAAAAATAGAGCCGCGGCTCTCTATATGGTATTGCTTTGAAGGTAGTATCTCCTGGCTCTCTATATGGTGCTGCTTAGAAAGTATACCCTCTATTGGTCCAAATTTCAGCTTGTAGCTGATTGGACAATAAGAACGCTTTCCAATTGGTAGGCCAATTAGAAAAAATGAAAACCAAAACCGGTTTCAGTATAAATAGCCGAAATTTTTTGTGATAATTACATTCGGCCTCCGACCTCCAACCAGCAACAATAAAGAAGAAACAATTCAATTCTCGTTGATTGATGTTACCAAGAAATAAATCTAAAAGTTCTTACTTAATTCCCCAATATAAAAAAGTTAAAAAAAACTAAATAACACGCTTTTATTTCTTGTACAAATAAAAAGAAGAAAATAATTCTAAGTTATGAAGAGTTAATGTTACAGGGGGAGAAAACCAAACTTAAGTTTTAACAAAATAATTTAATTCAGAGGGGTGCATTATACTGTTGTTCTCAACTAACCTCCTATAGAATGATTATGATATTTTAAATAACAATCACCCCACGCTTTTACTCCGAAGACGGACAAACAGACGGATAGCGAAGTTTTAATAGCGTTCTGTTTCACACTTTGTACGGAACTCTAAAAACTAGAAATATAGAATAATAAAATATTGTATCTTGAATCAAAAGGAATATTTCAATAGTTATTGAGGCAAGGCGAACCTCAAAATTAGTTTTCTGTGATTCCCATGAGGCTATTACAGCCATTGGATACTTACTGGTATTACCAAGTGCTAATTCAGTTTAATCAAAGTAATCCCCAATGGGCAGTTAGTTCATAATTAGAAGGTTAACCGGGTTACGTGGACCCAATTATTTTATCCGGAACCATTCCGCGTTAGAGCCTTAGGGACATAACGGTAAAGGAAGCTGGGGAAACGAGGAGAAATGTGACGATAAGTAAGAGGAAAACTTACGAACCTCTGATAGTTTTATTTTTGATGGTAGATGTCCAGGCATAGATTTCAAAAATATGAAAGTAGACATGTAGACAAACACTCGCGAATGTTACTCTGTTCCATTAATGTGGACATGAACTCCTGTAATCTGTTTCGTAAAAGTGTAGGGAATACTTTTATTATATTCATTTAAGAAATAAATAAATAAATATTTTCACGTCTGTTTCTCCGAATATGCACTAATGTATTGAAGAAATGTTTAAAAAACTATACAAATAAATAAGATTGGAGTTTCTGTTTGTAATGTTAAAATAACCACTTTTTACAAAATGAATATGTATGTATGTATAATTTATAAACGGTATAGATATGCCAAAATAATACCAAGTATAATAAAAAAAACTTATATTTTTTTCTGTCTTTCTGTTTGTCCCGACCAATCTCTGAAACGGCGGGACTGATTTTGATGCGACTTTCACTGGCAGATAGTTAATGTAATTAAGAAATAATTTAGGCTACTTTATTCTAAATTGTATAAACGCGGACGTAGTCCCGGATGCTGTAAAATGAGTTTTAGCTTATCGATGTATAATGTATAAGACGTATTTTTGTGAATATTTTACCAACGTCTTTGTAATTAAGGTGTATTATTACATAGTTTGTGTCCTTCTCGCTTACTGTATTTTTAACATTTAAATATTTCGTCACATTTACGTAACTGTTTTATCAATGTGTGAGTATTATTACATCAGTATTGATTACAAGTCTGCTTTATTATTTTGTTTGATTATTAATTTATTTAATTATATTAAAATTTGATTATTTTTACGAGTTTCTTAAGCACCGTCTCTACGAAATATATCTATGATATTAGGCCAAAGAATATATAAGGGTACAGTTAAAAGAAATTCATATTCTTATAGTAGCATCAAAATATTTTTTTGAAAATGTTATATATCTTCATGAAAATATGGCATATTTTAAGAGTAATTGTGATATACACTCTGTAAATACAAGGAACAATAATAATCTTGCTGTATATATATAAAAACCGTGACTATAATTCGATTATAATATTTTTTGATATCGCCTCTGTGGCGTAACGGTACAGGTGTCGCCTGTTAAGACCGTTAGCCACGTAGGGTCCCGGGTTCAATTCCCAGGTCGGGAAACTTTTCTTAAATGTTTTTCAGATTTTTCTGAATAAACATTTCATTGCCCGGGATTTGGCATGTGCCTGAAGTGGCGATAGTCTTGCCACCTATCACATCAGGGCCCTAGTACCTTGGCTAATCGTGGGTATGTTCTTGTATATCTACTGAACTTACGAGTCGTGGATATACTAGCACACCTCTGCCTTCCTCTTCGGAGTTAATAGGCGGGAAGTTACTTTTTTTTTAATTAAGTCAGTATTATTCTAAATGTGCCCTATTATAGTTTGGTAATGAATAATGCTTACTTCTCGGTTCGACCCATATAAAATGTAACAATCCGTAACTTTTAATAGTGACTGTCGTCGTTTTTAACTTTTAGTAAGTGGAGGTAATATAAATGCAAATATTCTAAAGACGTCTAGATGAGCCATCCAAACGAGCTCGAGAGCGTTTCTCGCAAATTTAGTCTCATCTTGCACACAAAAATCTAACAAATTGTCCATCAAGTTTTGTATTATGTTTTGATGTTTTTGTCTTCATTATTACATATAAGCTATGCCCGTCTTACAATACTACTTCGTCCGCGTTTTTATTCAATTATTTTATCATATATTTTTCTAAAATAAAATTGTAAAAATTAGCCTAAGTCACTCCTTATTAAATTAGCTGTCTACCAGTGAAAGTACTGCTAAAAATGGTCTAGCTGTTTCAGAGATTAGTGGGTTCAGACAGAAAGACAATCTAAAAATATTATTCTTTACCTTGTAAAAATACACATTTAGTAAAAAGCGGTTATTTATTACATACAGACACCCCAATTTTATTTATTTGTGTAGATGCCTTGAAACAAGAACTTATGTAAGTTCTGATTGATGATGTAGTGCTGGAACAAGGGGGTGAAATTCTATATCTTGGAAGTGCTTTTAGCAGGGATGGAAGGTACACCACAGATGTAGAAAGAGGAGTCAGTGCTGAAAAAAGAGAGAATGGAACGCTTACCCAGCTTATTGTTAATGAATATATAGAAAAAGACAAGTCCGAGTTTCTTTCTCTGGATCTTCTCAGTGAGTGAGTCAGAACCGACGAAGTTTTAGAATTATATATACATAAGAGTGAAATATTACCGGGCGTGGTCGAAACTAGATACAGCACATATATGTAGATTTATGTATTTTATTTATTTAATCTTTTTTACATCATATACAAATATGTTATACAAAAGGCGAGCTTAATGCGTATAGCATTCTCTACCAGCCAACCATTGAACCAACAGAAAAAGCAATAATAGCAGATGCATTAAAAAAAAAACAATAGAATTAGAAACAAAACAAAATAGAAAAAAATGATACTAGAATATCATTTTTTTCTATTTTGTTTTGTTTGTTATAAAAATAAAACTAAAAAATATATATTATATCTAATTACATATATATATATATATATATATAAAACAAGTGTCTAGTTTGCTAAATTAACCCCGTAAGAAGTAGTTGCCGGACACGTCTATATTCTATATTCACGTAGATTCTAGCCCAGCCTCTTCTTGCTCACATAAATCTAACCAATGACGTTTTAAAAACTACATACGGGGTGTATGTAGGTGTGTGTTGGTCCGGGTTTCGTCGTAGAATAGGCCAACTGTCTTCCACCCAGGCAGCTCGTAAGATGCGAGCACAGGGTCTATTGTCACCAACATCGTGACATTGACTAGGTGTTAGAGTCTTGCAACGACTCGCCCGGATTGGTACCACCGACTTACCTATTCTTGCCACAATATCGTCAGTGCACGCCATTGTCGTGTTCTGGTTTGGAAGATTGTGTAGCCGGTATACTTTCTCACTCAAGAGGTTTACCATCCTATCCTCGGTTTGGCAACGCACCATTTCAACCTTTGGTGACTATAGGCGACGTGTATTTCTTACCATCAGGAAATCCGTCTGCTTGTTTGCCTTCCAATATCTGTTTCGGTCCGGAGTGTAGGGTAGCTGCTAGACTTGCACATACGGTCTACCAGACCCAGTCACGATTGTCTCTCACCATCAGGAGACCGATGAGCTTGTTCGCTGTCTTATCTCATAAAAAAATGGAAAGGTTCAGGACAGGCCTACGCCGAAGAGGCGGTTACTACATATCTATATCTATACATGAAATGGAAATGTAGAAGAGTGAATTTCTGTACAATGGATGTATTTAAAAAAAATAGGCCCATGTGACTAAAGGCAAAACACATTTTTATTTTTTTGGATTTTTGTCTGTTTATCTGTCGGGTACAGATATCGCGATTCACACTAAAACTACTAAACCTATCATGAGGACTTTTAACGGTGTGGCAACTAGGTAGCCTATGCTTCGAGGTAGGCTATAGATTACTTTTTATTACGTTTACTGAAGGGAGTTTCGTGAAAGAGAAAAAAAAACCCAACTTCTAAATTTTGCAGTAATTCATTTCATTCATCAATATTCACATACATAAACAACGGGCAACGGGTAGTTATAATATATGTAATGACATGTCGGCAATTAGAGGCTGGGATTTTAATCCTAATATTGTGGCATAGAAATAGGTAAGACGGTGGTATCAATCTGTACTACTATAATAAATACGAAAGTAACTCGGTCTGTCTGTTACGCTTTCACGCCTAAACCACTGAAGCGATTTTGATGAAATTTTGTACAGAGATAGAGTAGACCTTGAGGAAGGAAGGACATAGGCTACTTTCTAACCGACTACATGAAAAAGAGGGTATGTTTTTACGCTATTAGTATTATAAGTCGGAAAAATGTCTGCCCTTTGAAAGTCGTCTGTATTATTAAAATAATTCACGCGGGCGAAGCCGCGGGCGGACAGCTAGTTTACTTTATTTTTAAATATTATTTCTCGAATTGTTCATAACTAAATGATGATTTAAAACCAAAATCATTTCGGTATGTTTACATTGATACAGTTTTTTGGTTGGTTTTAATGGACTTTTTTTATTGTATGAAATACTATCATAGTGTAAACGTAGTAAAACTGCAAAAAAACAAACTTTAAAAACATTTTAATTATTTGTTTTTGTATTAAATTTATTACGGAGAAAATTATAACTTATCTTACAAAGCAAGAATCACCAAAATTTATTTGCAATTGACGTAGAAATCCCGAAACTGATACTACAAAAAACCGAACCTCCCCTATTGGAAGTCGAGTATAAAATGTGATAGTAATCGTTACATGCAAGAAGCATTAAACAATTGTTAGAAATCCAGCTTTGAGCTAAAACAGTGAGTAAACAAAACCTTTATTCAAATGAAACTGACCAAAACACACATTCTATTAACAAGTTTCAATGTACCATATCTAAGCTCGGTTCAGTTGGTACGAATCTTATTCAGGAAATGAAACGTAGCTGGGTAGATTTATAGACTCCCCACCGGTGTTACCCACTTATCATTTACGCCCATCACTTGGAAACAGTTTTACATTACTGCGTTTAAAACCATTTAATGGAGTTTGAAATGTTTCACATTATATTCTATTATTTCACTTTCAAAAACCTTTGTGTTTGATCTTTGACCGTCATATACTTGGCTAAGGTGTTGGTTTTTAAATGGAAGGAGAGTTCCTACACGATTGTTGGATATGATTATTTTATCAATACCTTATTTTTTGTTATTCTTAACATACATTAGTTATTTTTGAATGTGCCGTCAATTTCTACGTATTTTTGGTAGCCCAAATTGCTTATAAAAGCAATAACTACAGAGATCATGTGTCAGAATATTTTAAAACTGATTAACTCTAAAACCCGTAAAACTCCTAGGCTGTTAAGACTCGATAACTGTCCGGTTTTAGTTTGAAGATGAAGTGAATTTAGGTTTGAAGGTAAAGTGATGCTTTCATATACATGTCAAGGTATACTTTTTTCCATCACGAAATCCGGCGCCCATTTTCTCCATTTATTCATACTAGGTATACCTATATGATATTGCTATATCTTATGCTAGATGTTGCAAGCGAGATATGCGTATTAAAGTTATTTAGTAAACCCTCGGGAACCTTTTTAGATGTCGGGATAGAAGTAGCCTATATATCCCTTGCCTAACTTTACAGATTCAAATTAATGTTTCTTCAATGCAACGTATTCAAACAAACACACATTTGCTTTCATATTAAAGTTTCCCTGCCCGAGAATCAAATCGGGCATCTTGTGCTTCAAAGTACGAGTAAGAGACGATAACTATTACATGTGACTTATTTTGTATGATATTCGAAGATTAGACCTTGGACAATACTATATTATTTATACTTGGACATAGGTTACTTTTGACTCCACGTCAAATAGGATGCGGGCGATATTAATATGGACACGTTCATATTTCAAAAAAAGTACCTTCACGCCTATTATCCCGGAAGCCGTAGGCTGAGGTGAGGTAGTATATCCATGACTCGTAAGTCCAGTAGATAAACTAGAACACTCCCACGATTAGCCAAGGTACTAGGCCCTGATGTGTTAGATGTCAAGCCTATCGCCACTTCGGGCACATTTCAATCCCGGGCAATGTAATCCTTAGTCAGAAAAATCAAAAAAACATTTAAGAAAAGTTGTCCGACTTGGGAATTGTACCCGGGACCCTACTTGGCAAACGGTCTTAACAGGCAACACCACACCACAGATAATACTTGAAATATCCATCAAAATATACTTTAAAACTGTATTTCGCAACCACCATTACATTGACGAACGTCACTATCTCGTAGTTACGATACCATTAATCAAGCAACACTTAAAAGTCACCTCTTCCCAAAAATATGATACTGTTAAAGTAACACGTGTAGAACCATTAAACATTGTAAGTACTTGTATCAAGCATACGGTTTAAGAGACGCCTGTAAATCTTAAACTAGACGACTTAGATGTGACACTTTTACGCGCGCTCTCGACTCTGTAGGTATCATCGTTAATAGCTACATAGATGCCACTTGAGTGCGTATTTAGAGCTCTCAGGGAACAATTAAAACTGTCGGGATGAAAATTTAAAGACGTTTGTACACGGTTTCTCCGCACAATTACACTCGAGTGGGGATGTCTCACACGTTTCGAGTGGGGATCTCTCACACCACTCAGTTTCGTGTCTATTTCGAGTATGAAATTAAACTTAGCTTCGTTCTATGGTCGCGGAAATATTTGTACTTCAAGATTAAACTGTTGCTGCCGAGTTAAAATTATTCAGACGTGTGCGGCTTTTAGAAAGTCAATGTTTTGAATAACAAAAAATAAATAATGTTATCGGCGATTTGATGCGATGATTCCATCAGCCGCTGATGATAATCTTGTAATATAGGATAGTATCATTCCACTAGTACAACTAATCGCAGAGTTAACGGATTGGTACATTCACCTTACTCATTCTAGCCGTATATACGAGTCGCCAGAGTGGTACCACAGAAAAATAAGTGCTAAAGTATAGAACCTGCACTTCTCGTAACAATTCATAGAAATAGTGACTCTTGTAACTAAGTAACAAAGTGAAATTCAGCTCGTGTAAGTGCTCCGCACACGACGAGTTATTCATCTATTCCCGCTCTCTTTTAACGCATAGTTCTGTCACTATCTGGCGTAAAGTCACACGATAACTATGGTGTGTATGGTACTTATCGCTGTAGGTATGGCCGAGTGGCGGAGACCTGGTAGTACCCCATACCGGAACTTGTAACCGGCAGATTTGCAAACCTAGTTAAAGATTTCTGCCATAAGTGTAAAGGTGGCAACAATGCTAAACTAACTAAACTTGTTATAATTTACGTAACTAAAACATTCTACCACATTTTGTGAGATAATACTTGAGAAGTTGAGACAACGTGCGTCAGAATCGACACCAGCGTCTCTCCAGTATCATCTATGGTGGCTATATAAGCGACTGTTATTTCTTACCACTAGAATACTTGTTAACTTATAAGATAAAAATATTTTAATATGACTTGAACGTAATTATGTTTAAAAGTTGTCATTTTGCAAAATTGACGACATATCAAACAAACACATTTGGCATTTTAAAAATGTCCTTTGAAAACATTAAATAATGATACCATTAATTTCGTAGCAGATGTTTTGTTTTGGCGCGAGGAGCAATAAATCACAAGATATTTATAATGTTTGAGGATATTTGTTGTGACTGAGCTAAGCAAAGTTGGCTCCCGAGTTATGTAGCGTCATGTATTATCGTCTATACAGAATATTACCACCACCTTACCTATTCCTGCCACAATAGCATCAGTGCTCGCCATTGTCGTGTTCTGGTCGGGAAGGTAGCGTAGCCGGTTAACTTACGCAACAGGCTTACCACCCCAGCCTCAGTTTAGCAACGCAATATTTTCACCTTTGGTGTCTATAGGCGACGTGTATTTCTTACCATCAGAAAATCCGTCTGCTTGTTTGCCTTCCAATATTATAAAAAAAAAACTAGCACACAACTCGGCAATAGTGAGCTCTGACGCTACGGCAATAGGAGAAGGGAAGCTACTACATTTTTTCACCACGGCCTGTTTTTAGAGATCCTCGTATTATAGCTGATGCCATCGGCTACGCTAGCGGATTGAAGTTATTTACAGTCCAAACCTATATGCCCTTCTCCTTTAGTTTGTTCCTATGTCAAAAGATAAATACTTCTGCGATATTTTAGTTTGGTCTTAATACAGCAGTCAAACACTTTTGCCTTAAATATAGATAGATCAATATAACATACAAGTATATGTGGTAATAATCAAGCAAAATATTGCTTTACATATTACGTCACCCACCAGCATTATTTTGGTTGGTAAAATTAGGATAGGCACAAATGAAGTAAGAGGTAATGACGGTGGCGCATTATTTTCACATTAACCGTCTCTTATGTCACGCGAACACACGCAGTACTGCCAACTGTTACACTGACCTACAAATTTCAATCCACATATCGACTACAAGTGGATTTTCAATCTGACAGTATGTTTTATTATTACTCAGCTGATATTGAATGGCTTTTGATGACTTTGTTACTAGGAAAATAAATAATGTACGTAAATTGGTCTCCTGCCGCCACAATGACAGTGTCTTGGGTTCCGATTCACAGTATAGGGTAGCCGGTAGACTTCCACATTAGGCCTTACATCTCGGCCCCACACGAACTACGCACCTACAACATCGATAGTGTCTATAGGCCACGATTGTCATTTACCAATAGTAAGATAAAAAAAATGATTCAAAGGTTTGTATACGGCAATCGATTTAGATCTTTTAAAAAAAACTGCATGTCGAACTCACACACGTAGTCCATTATAATCAGGGGATAAAAATCATGTTTGTTGAATGGAAACCTACATTATATATTATTATTGTTCTTATTTTTTATTATTGCGCTATAATAAAACAGTGCAAACAAATTATCTGTGCAAACAAATTATCTGTGAAAATATCAATTATCTAACTATCACTTAGCCCGTTTCATAAGTCTTATTAATAGGATCCCTTTTTTACTATTTAAGTACGGTACCTTAAAAATAAATATAAAATAAAAAATATGCTACATACTGTAGTATTATTGCTTATTTTTTTCAATTCGATTTGTTGCCATACAACGAAGGATATAAATATGTTAAGTATATACTCTTTCCTAACACAAATATTTTACTGTAAACAGGAAGAAAGGTTGTCTATATACATGTGTGTTTATTATGAATAAATAAATAAAATTATTCCTGCAGCTTCATACGCGTATTAAAATTAAATCTCGCGAGAATCATTTGAGATATCCGGATAAAAATGATCTTTGAAATTGGACCAAATTATAGATAATTACGAAATTTGTTTATAAATTATTCTGTACTTTAGAGCTTATCCTGAACATACATCGTGACATGAGATTGTTGTTTATATAGATAACACATTTTTACAACATACAAAGTTAATTGAAATGCATCAAAGGAGTCTCGCAGCCCGCGGCGAACGTTGGTTCTGGTTTCATCATATATTGCAGTACAAGTTCATGATACATCAAACTTGATCAGCTGTGCACGAGACAATATACTGTTTTTTTAACGATTGGCCGACAATAATCAATTGAAGTGAAAGTTTTCAATAAATTTTTATATTTTTACCTCATAACTACTAGTCGAACTGATTATAAAAATCGGTTCGACTAGTTCTTCCTGTTATGACATATAATAACGAATTTGAATGATTGTTTGTTCCGGGATTCCTCATGATGTGACTTCTGCGTCCCAAAAGGCAAACCTAGATTAGGTCGAATTCACAAATATGAATCCTGAATGAGGATAACGATGTTTTCCTTCACCCTAAGAACACTTAAGTTAGAAAAAACTCATTGGTACATGGCGGGGTTCGAATCTGGACTACAGCAAGTTACTAGACCACCGAGACTCTTTAATAAATATACAATGAATAAAAGTATAATTTACCTATTGTTTTTTACTAATATGGCCTACTGATAGATCATTCGCATAACGCATTCCTAGTGATTGGTTACATCAAACCCTAAATCGATTACAACGAAGTTTTTCACGCGAGTAGTTGAATACTGAAAATTGGTTTTAAGAATGCCTAAGGTTAAAAAAGCAAAAAATACGATAAACTTAAAAAAATAAAACTCCTCCTTTTCTGGAACATTTTTGAAAACTACGTTTTTTAATAGACAACCTCGCTATATTCACCCAGATACATGTCGGTCAACCGGTTACAAGTCCACAAACGAAACACGCTCTACAAAAATGTGTTCGAAACAATTTATTTGTTTGCTACAATCGTATAAATGGAGCTAATTATTATAATTCCCGTTTAAATTACTGGAATTATGGTGCTACCAAAAATACGTGTTTTTAACGACGTCTTCTCAGAACTGTCTGTAAGATGGCCGGGGGCGCTGGCGACGCACGCAACCATACGCACGTTTTGCAACGCGACCTTGGGGTAAACTTCACTTTCAAACTATCACACAAGCAATGAAACTCATTACCGACCTTGTATCTATCGTATAACATAACCCTCATAGAATAGATACAATTATCCTTTATTTCCATCGTTTTTTACCAAGATTTGGAACTGGTTTACCAAATTGTCCTCATTATCTCGGCAAAGGTCGGCCATCAATATTTCGGGGCAGATTCCATCACGCAAAATATTGGTAAATTGTACGTGTTTTTGTATTAAAAAGAATTGAAAAAAAGAAAATTAATTCCAGTTTTTTAAGTATTATAATTATTAGTGAGAGAGTATCCGCGTTTATGTGTTAATAATACTTGTCCCTTTATTTTCGTACTGTTGTGATTAATTTGTGATTTAACCACGCAATAATGACGTATATCTTTAGACATATTATTTTAAATGATTAAGTGTTAAGTGATGTGTAAAAATAATGTTAAATTTGTGTATTATTTGTGTATTATAAAATGTATTTACTAGATTTCTCTCCTGTATTCTTGAAACTGAGTTTTCTCGGCCCTTTAACAGAAATTAGTTAGTCTTTATACAATAACGTGAAATATCTCTTGTAGACAAAATAAATAATTCACTGCTGCCAAAAATAAAATAAAGGTACTTAAATAATTATCTAAACTATTTAACTGACGAAATACACCCTGTTCTTATAGAAATAAATTACCTAAACTTCGTTATAAGTGTATATATTGTCTTCTAACTGCTTAAATAAAATAAGCAAATAACTTAGACATCGAAACACAAGTATGTAAATAATCTGATCAAATCATTTTACTTTAATCATTTACTTTAGCAAATTATTTTCTAAGTATAGGGACATAGTATATTTCTCTAACTTAACAACATGATTATCTTAAAGTAATACTTTATACAGCACATCACTTGATATTATCATTTAGATTTTAGACAAACAAGTTGGCTGCTTTTAGTCTCAATATCGAATAGTGTACTAAGATATTTTAAATTTAATAACCTGTATAAATGTTTAATGTATAATCATAATATCGTATTGTTTGTTCTATTTAAGCGCATAAACTGCAAATATTTTATGTATAATCCGTACAAATCTATCTAATCTATCTATCTAATACCTTTAAACGAGCAATTCTTGTATGTATATATCTGCGATTTCGAAAACAGCTCAAATGATTTTCTTGAAATTTTGTATATAGGGAGTTCGGGAGTTAAGTCGGTTTTATTTTCAGGTTTCTTTTATTAATCGTGTTTTCACGGAATAAAATCCTGTATAATTACAATATAAAGCTAAATTTCGGCAATATTTGCAAAATTGGAATAGCTCAATTGGGAAATCGGGCGCCTTAATACGCATAAACCCGGGTTCAAAACCAATTTCGATTGTTTCTTTTCTTATTTTTTTTAGAAAACTGCTCCTGGAAGTCCTTCAGAACAAAGAAATACATTGTAAATTATGTCAAATACAATTCCAAAAAAAATGTAATGTAAGTACTTACCTACTAACAAAACACCGAGCAAAGCTCGGTCATCCAGGTACTATTATATGTGAAAGTAACTCTGTTTGTCTGTTACGCTTTCGCGCCTAAATCACTGAACCGATTTTTATGAAATTCAGTGCAGTGATATAGTTGACCTTGAGGAAGGACATAGGCTACTATACATTTTTAACCGACTATATTAAAAAGTGGGTATGTTTTTACACAATAAGTATTATAAGTCGGAAAATTGACTGTTCTTTGAAAATTATCTGTGTTGTTAAAATAATTCACACGGGCGAAGCCGCGGGAAATAGGTAGTTTAATATATATGACTATATAAGCTGCACCTACTAATTTTTGTGTAATTCTGTCTCTATAACATTAAAACTATACTCAGTTTTTTTGCATAATGCGGTCATTAGAGTGTATAAACTGTACAAATTTATGTATAATTCGATATATTTGAGTGAAGGCGTGAAACCACGGTATCATTAGAGAGACGCGGCCACATGGCGGGGTTCCTACAGTTTGTGGGACAAATTATTTATTTAAACGGAAATTATCGGCTTGTGACGTCCACCGCCTTCACGCGCATGTGCGCCGTAATTTGACCACCATGTTGGAGGGTTACCGAGTTTTTGTCAAGATTTTGACTGTTATATTTGAAATTAAGTTGTTAAAACGATCGCCTCGTTAGCTGTTTATACGTCTAATGCCACGCAAGGCTAAGGTTCGATTCCCGAGTTTTCGATGACACTCATAAAAAGCACATATTTGCTTGATTTAGGTGGAGATTGTTTGTGTATATAGTGTTATATATTTTTTATTATTGTAAAAAAAAGTACTTTCACGCCTATTATTCCCGACGGGGTACACAGAAATGTGATAGTATATCCACGACTCGCAAGTCCAGTAAACATACTAGAAAATCCATGATTAGCTAAGGTACTCGGGCCCTGATGTGATATGTGGCAAGCCTATCGCTACTTCGGGCATATTCCAATCCCAGGCAATGTAATGCTTACTCAGAAAAATCTGAAAAATATTTTTAAATAAAGTTGTCCGACCTGGGAATTGATCCCAGGACCCCACGCGGCAAACGGTCTTAACAAGCGACAGCCGTACCGTAACACCACAGAGGCGTTTTATTATTTTAATAATTTTAATAGACTAAAATTAGTGTTAATAGTAAGTTCCTGGACGACCGAGCTTTGCTCGGTATTTTTTTAGTACATTAGGTTTTTTTCGAATTCTTGTAGTTTTTCGCATAAAAAGTTTCTTCTTTTTGTGAGAAAATCTCCAAAAATTCCAAGAGTTTATCAAAAAAAAGAAAAATAAAAGATATGATCGGACTGAGAATTGAACCCGGGTTTTCTACGTTGTAAAGCGCCCGATTCCCCAACTGACCCATTCCAACTTTGTAAAATTTGGCAAAAATTAGCTTTGTATTGTAAAGATATAGGTTTATATTCAATAAAAACACAATTAATAAAAACCTGAAAATAAAACCTAGCTAGATCGATTTGTCACCCCCGAAACCCCCTAAATACAAAATTTCAAGAAAATTGTTTGAGCCGTTTCCGAAATTGCTGATATATACATATATACAAGAATTGCTCGTTTAAAGGTATTAGATATATAGATGAATAGGCTAAATGTAAAACAATACACGTGCTTTTAATTTTAATTGCCTTTTAGCGGTGATTTTGAAAAATGTAATATAATTTTCGCCATGAAAACTTCACTTATAATTTGGTTGAATATCAAGTTTATGGGTACAATTTTATTAGTAGCACTTGTACTTTTCCACAATAGAGAATATTGTAGATTTTGACAACATCATCACGGTTTTGCAAATAAAAATGAATGTTTGGCGCTGCTGTTAAAAATGAAAAAAGTTGAATTGATCGTAACAAAATTGTACTACATATTGGTTATGTTATTGTGAACGTTTTTTAAAAAGTACAAGTATTTTAATTGTTGTTTTAATTTGAAAATATGACTTATAATCTTATCTATTATGATTCCTCATAGAAACATGGAGACAAAAAACCGAATAAATGATTATTTGTACATTGAATATTTCTTTCGTTTAAAATGTTCATCGCGTAAATAGCCAGTTATTGGCCCCTTATTAATAATGTATTACACGAGCCTTACAAGTGTGAGAGACACTAGAAAAATGTATTTTCAATAGACAGCTCTCGGCCTTGTTGAAACGGTCTGACGGATACAGAAACAGCTTTTAATTATAGTTTGTTCCTTCCTTTAATTTCACCCTGAGGCTTCTCTTTATTTCTTATATAGAATAATAATTGAAACATTGTTTATAGAAAAATTTTGTACGTATGTAATATAACAATACAAAACAAATCTTTACTGTGTGTGTATTAAATAATCATCACTATAAATTATAAAACGAAGTCACTTTTTGTCTGTCCCTATGTATGCTTAAGTCTCTAAAACTAAGCAATGGATTTTGATGTGGTTTTTTAATAGATAGAGTGATTCAAGAAAAAGGTTTCTATGTATATAACATGTATAGTTTACCCGTTCCAAGCCGGGGAGGGTCGCTAGTAATAAATAAATATGTATTATTGGACAAATTACACAAATTGATCTAACCCCAAAGTAAGCAAATTTAATGCTTGTATTAGGGTGTTAGTCAACGATATTACTACATAGAAATACTTAATGAAATGAAATGAAAATTATTTATTTGCCGAACATATGTATTTAAAAGTTGTTACAAAACAAAAGTTATAGTTATTATATCAACATATTCTACCACAATGTGGTGTGCAAATATTTTAACACTTAATTTATATTTGTTTATTAACTATAAAACTATATATTATATACTAGTACTAAATATCTTAATATTTATAAATATTAAGCTTAACCCGACTTATTTTAGCCCTGTCTACCATAAACTACTATCGTTTCCAAGCCTAGCCAGTCACGAGAAGAAACGGCAAAACAAACTCCCCGGCAACCAGATTAAAGAACCCGAACCTCGCGGTTAGTTGGTGGTCCCTATATATAGTAGCTGTTTTCCGTATCTGTGCTCGCGTATCACCCATTTAACCCTCTTGAATGTTGGAATGTTAGGTAACCCATAAAATTACTTTTGTATGGAACTTAACAAATCGGCTTCATGTTGGGAACGCGTCATTACCATCTTTGCTATCTACAGGTGGCATGGTATTTCTAACCATCAGAAGATTCGCCTGCTTGCATATCTCCCGATAAAAATTAAACACTCTGATAAACTCAAAACAAAATTTCTCTAAATAATAGAGATATCTCGGCAAGTAACAATAAAGTTTTTAACCTAACTCCTATCAAATGACAATTGGGTTAAGAAAAACACTATAATTTTTCGTGACGAACAATCGGACAAGCGTACGATTACCGCTGAACGTTCAGTCGTCACGTAGTTACGGGGCGGTGGAACAAAGCGAAGATATGAAACAATGAACGGCCACAAAAACTCCCATAATTGAATTTGCATCGCGCTAGAAGTGTGTAATTGTCGAGCGGCGGGTTCGCCCGCGGGCGACGGCCCATGAGAACTGCTTTCGCCACTTTTCAACACTTCGACGAACCGATTAAGCGCTCTTCCGTGACTCCAGCGGCTTTTGACTTTGAACAGATATTGCTTAATAACTTGGTGAACCCAGCTGCGGTCCTAGCAAGGTTACTTTCGAATAAGTCGAAATGTGTAGCGCTAATTACAGTTGTTGTCGATTTCGCATGGTCTTCGACATCTAATAATATAAAGCTTTAGAGTTTGTTTGTTTGAACGCATTAATTAACTACTGTTTCGTATTGATAAATTATTTTTGTGTTGAGTAGACCATTAATTGATAAAACAGCGAAGAAGCAAACGGGTCTCTTGATGGTAAAAGTCAACCACGGCCTATAGACACCATAGACTGCGTCGCTGACTCGTGACCTGGGTGTTAAGCCTGATGTGTAAATCTACCTGCTAGCCTACCCTCTGAACCGGAATATGGCGGCAGGAATAGGTAGGGTGGTGGATCCCTACCCGGGCGAGTTGCTGCACAGCACTCTACCACCAGTGGTCTTGTTGGGAATGAACTTGTTAGCCTATGCTCGCCTCTTACGAGCTGCCTTGTAGGAAGGCAGATGGCCTATTTTACATAGA
>DVZL01001759.1:0-16809 GCA_018236625.1 Lasaia peninsularis
CTGTACCATCAGACAGCCCTTGTGTCTTGTGAAATATAGATTTGGGCTTTAGTGTAAATGGCAAAACAAGTATAACTCTATTTTGCCATCAAAATAAAATTTATATTTTAAATTCTCAATTAAAATATAAATAAAAGGAGGCATAAAAAATAAAAAAGATGGAGATGTTTTCAATCAATCATATTTTAAAAGCTTCCAATGCAATAAATTACCTATATGGTAGTATAATAATTATACTACTATAAGTATTAAGTACGTTCAGAATCTATTGTTCTGCATAATAATCATATTTTTTTATTATGTATACTAGCGATTTCGTTCGCATTTTTATTTAAATTATTTATTTTCTACATTTCTAAAATAAAATTCTAAAATAAAAGTAGCCTAAACCGTTCCTTATTATATTAACTCTCTACCAGTAAAACTCCAGTCAAAATGGGTTGAGCTGTTTCAGAGGTACAAACAGACAGACAAAAATTCTAAAAATTGTTGTTTTGGTATATTTACCTAGTAAATATACATATTATTCACTTAGAAAATAGCAATTATTTTAATATTACATACGGACACTCCATTTTTATTTCTTGGTATAGATTATGCTTAAAATAATTGATACGTAAAGGCGGTCTTATCGCTAAGTGATCTCTATTAAACAACCCTTGTGTCACAAAGATATATTACAGTTGAAAGATAGATTTGGGAGACAGTGCAAATGGCAAAATAGGGATCTTAGGATTATAATACTATTAGGATTACGTTCAGAATGATTGACTGTTAATATTCAGCCAGCTTTATTTGAAGGATTTGTTTTCAATCAATCATTTATGAAAAGCTTCTAATGCAAACGCATTAGATCTAATTTTAAATCGATTAAAATGTACCCACTAGTGACTCATTGTTTGCCGATATTAAACTGCTTTGGCCGAGGATTTAGCAACACCACGAACCATTAATTAAGCTGGGGTTTGATTCTGAACATAAGCAGGTAGGGAGAGAGAGATAAATCGAGCCCCTTAAGGCAAATAATGTAGTATTTTAATGTTCTAATAATTCTTTTTTAATGAGATAAGACAGCGAGCAAGCACACATACATGTCTCCTGATAGTAAGAGACAGCCGTGGTATATAGACACTATAAATGTTGTAGGTACATCGTTATCTCCTGATCAAGATGTCACCTTATGTAAAAATCTACCGACTACCTTAATCTCTAGACTGGAGAATAATAATGTCATCATGGTGGTAGGAAAAGGTAAGGAGATGAATCCCTACCTGGAAGAGTTGCTGCACAGCCCTCTATCACCAGTGGTAGTGTTGGTACTGAGTAAGTCTATGCTCGCCTCTTACGATCTATCTAGTAGGGAAGCCGATGGGCTATTCTACACGCGGGAACCGGAACAACACGGGGGAATAAATAATCTATCGAGGTTACCGCGTAGTGAGCAGTTCTTTTGCTTAATTTACTTTTCTTAAGATTTTCCTATAATCTCTTCTCCACAGGAGACCCAAACCAAGACGGGAACACTAAAAAGTTCATATTTAAGCAACACAACAATATGTACTTGTAAAGGAAAAAGGCAGGAAACTAGTAATGGTTCTTCAAATCTTGCTAGCTTTGCAGCGAAGAGTGCTTTGGTTACGAAGAGACGTACGTCGAGAGTGAATTGTATGTCTTACTTGATCGAGTCCTACTATTTTAGATACTACTGTTTTAGATGGGAGTTTGCAAAACAATAATTTCGTTTCTGTTGAATATTCGCGAGGTCCATTTGACCTTTTACTGGTTAGAAAACTTCAAGGGGCTTTGGTTCCCGCAAACTTCTTTGAGGCATTAAAAACTTTGGAGAACCTCGGAGACCGAGTAGTAAGTCCGATTTCCATTTTCGGTAGTCCAGGTTTGTACCTCGCCATATACCAATGAGTTTTTCTAACTTAAGTACATTTTGTGAGTCCTCATACGGTGAAGGAAAACATCGTGAGGAAAGCCGGTATTTGTGCTTTTACTACCTTTTAAAGGTTTACCTCTGTCTACCTTTTAAAGGACAGGGGCGTGATGGTATTTATTTTTTATGTATGTTTTTAAAATAAACATCTTTTAAATGGTATTTCTTCAATGTATTAGATTTTTTGCCTGAAGCGTATTATGAACTTAATTGAGTTTATATTTTGAATGTCTCGTTGGCTGAGTAGCTAGGTGTAATTCGATTCCCGAGGGGAAAGGTATTCGGGTGACTAAAATAGAAGTCTCTATTTCTGGATCTAGGTGTTTATTAAGTTCTGTATCTATTAAAGTCATGTAATTTTGCATAATTTGCTTACTTTAGGGTTAGATCGAATTGTGTATTTTTTAAAGGTATTCTATTATAACTTGTTTACATTGGGGTTAAAAGTAATCGTGTAATTTTACAAGATAAATTTATAACTAACTGCGCCCGCGACTTCGTTCGTTTTTTTATAAATTTCTATTATAATCCCGTCAAAATCAGTCCAGCCGTTTCAAAGATAAGTGGGTACAATAAGACAGATAGACAGAAAGTCTAAAAATTATTAATTTGGTATATGTACTTGTAAACATATTGTATATGCATTTAATAAAATGCGGCTATTTTAATACTACATACAGTTACTCCAATATAGGTCTCCAATAGCTTTCATAAATCTGTATAAAATCAATACTCTTAAATATAAAACAGATTACAAACTTAAATTTATTTTCTCAGGTCCCGGTGTATCTAAAATTAGATCTTGAAGGACAAAATTATGATAATTTAAAAATAACAAACTATTATAATGTAACATTACTTCAGTTACAAAATAAAACTAGCCAAGTGCGAGTGGGACTCGCGCACGAAAGGTTTTGTACCATTGTCTGTTAAATTGGTAAAAAAATCACTTTTTTGTATGGGAACACGAGCTATATATTCACTTTATCCTGTTTTCAGTATTTTTTATTATAGCGGCAACATAAATACATCATATGTGAAAGTTACAACTAGTGAAAATTTTTAGCTGTCATGGTTTATGAGATATACCCTGTTTACAGAGAGAGACAAATAAACAGAACACTTAAAATACAAGCTCGCTGAGTTTCTTTCACCGGATCTTCTAAGTGAGTTGCTACGTTCCGATCCGATAGCGACGCATGATATTGTTAGATTTTTCTAAACTCAAATGTAGCAACGGATTTAGATGGGTTTTTTTTAATAGATAGAGTGATTCAAGATGAAGGTTTTTATGTATATAAGTATAGTAGGTCGCTAGTGTGATATAAACATAATTTATATCATCGCTATCTCCTTTCAACGCAAGTAAAAGAAAGAGACAAAACACGTGTCGTCGGACTAATTTATATATACGACATTTCCAGACATTTCTACCGCGCCACTCATTTGACATGACTAAATGTTCTCTCTCTTTTGTTTTTATTTAATTAGAAAAGGATAGTCTTCGTATAATAAATTTAGAAGATTAACTTCAGAATCGACACAACTATCCACAGAAGTATATATTTTTATATAATTTCTGCCTAATTCCCGAGGCAGACTGATCTTCTGACGGTAAGAAATACACGTTGCCTATAGACACTAAAGGTGGAAGTGATGCGTTGCCAACCTGAGGCTGGTATGGTAAGCCTCTTGCTTGGGTAAGTTTACCGGCTTCCGACAGTGGCGAGCACTGCCGTTATTGTGGCAGGAACAGGGCGGTGGTACCAAAACGGCCGAGTCGTTGCATTACTCTACCACCTAGTCAATGTCACGGTGTTTGTGACAATAGACCCTGTGCTCGCCTCTTACGAGCTGCCTGGGTGAAAGGTAGTTGGCCTATTCTACAATGAAACCAAGACCAAAACGGGGTAAACTTGGCGTGAACTTGTCGATGTTGTTTTTAATTAAGCGTTTTCGATATTTAATATCTAAATAGCTTATCTAAAATATTAAAAAATATTATATCTCGACTATAAAAAAGTTTTTTATATCGATTATGAGTTTTATTTATTTTAAGCATTTACCATTACTTTTATCTTTTCATAAGAACATCTCTTTGATTTTCGTTAAGAGCAAAAATATTTATATAAAGAGATACATCTGTAAAATTTTGAATTAAATCAAGACAAACTTTGTGTTAGTCTAAGTCCCTTGTGTAGAATAGACTATCTGCCTTTCTACCAGTCAGCTCGTAAGAGGCGAGCATAGGTTATCAAGGTCATTGCAACAAGACCACTGATGGTAGAGTGCTGTGCAGCAACTCGCCTGTATAGATATCCACAGAGGACCCAGACCAACACGGGGAACCTAAATAATATATAACGGGGAAATATGTACCTCTGTCTAAACTTTTAGGATGAAGGCGGAATGATTTCTTTTAGGAAATAATAATCGATTTTTTATTTACGCTAAAGACTTGATATCATAGGCTAATAATACATAGCACCGTTAACATTTTTGGTGTTTATAAGCATTATTTTCAGGCAATTCATCTCATGTTTACCTATCGTATAAATAAATTATAACTACTATCCAAGTACGGGCCTGTTTAAATTATAAAAGATTAAGTACTTTTGAGTATCAGTAGCTTAGAAGTTAAATATTTTCCCCGTATGTTCCAAAACTTCACTGGAAATTGTTTTATGTAACAGTCGCAGCGAATTTAATCCTGATAAATGCGAACCATAATGTCCCTCGCAATGCCAGGGTTGGATTTAGTTAATTAAAGTATATGTTATATAGTCTGTATGTAATATTAAAATAACCAATTTTTACTAAATGTATATGTTTTCAAGAGTACATATACCAAAACAGTATTTTTTAGAATTTTTTTCTGACTATCTGTCTGTTTGTACCGCTATTCTCTGAAACAGCTAAACCGATTGTGACAAGACTTTCACTGGTAGATAGCTGAAGTAATAAGGAATGGCTTAAGCTACTTTTATTTTAGAATTTTATTTTGGTAATGTATAAAATAAAATGATTAAATGAAAACGCGGACGAAGTCGCGGGTGCAGCTAGTGTACTAGAAATTCATGATGCAATTTTAGAAAAAAAAATAGTAATCATAATAATATTATTGGTAAAACTGTCATGTAGCAAGTGTTCTCTTTGGTTTGGAGTTTTACACATGACATTATTTTTTTTTTTAAAAAAATCATTAGATCAAAGACGGGTGGCATGTCCATACATAAAGGCTACAAATGTAAACTCAAGTAATGTCATGTTTTCCAAAAAAACTTAAAAAAAACCCTAAAATAATCGTTGCCCTGTCCGGGAATCGCCCAAACAATCTATGCACCAAATAACAAAATTTTGATTAGTATGTCCCAAAATGTTACGTGGGCAAAGTCACGAGCAATGACCCATCTTTGGATTGACTGCTGTAAAATTAAAAATTAAAAAAGTATTTCTTGCATTAAAAATGCTAAACAAAAGATTCTTTAATTACGAATGCAGATGGCGTATGAATCGTACTTTGTTGATACCTTGGTATAGAACAACGAAATATTACACGAAGACCGTTTTCAAACGGCATTGAACCGTGTCTATTCAAAGTTCTTATTTTCTCAAGTATTTATTAAAAGTTATAACTATAATTATTAAAAATGGTAAATTCTAGTTTTAAAATGTGAACAAAAAAATCTAAAAACTATCTGTACGACTATTATCCCGGAAGGGGTAGTGAGAGGTGTGTATATCCACGACTCGTAAGTCCAGTAGATATACTAGAACACATACATGACCAGCCAAGGTACTAGGGCCCTGATGTGATAGGTGGCAAGCCTATCGCCACTTCGGGCACATTCCGATCCCGGGCAATGGATTGCTTAATGAGAAAAATCTGAAAAACATTTAAGAAAAGTTGCCCGACCTGGGAATTGAGCCCGGGGCCCTACGTGGCTAACGGTCTTAACCCACGATCAGCTGATGATATTAGGTCCCATGATGTCACTCTTTAATTTAGTATGATCTATCCTATAAAAGTCATCATCAAAACCCTTTGGGATTTAACAAAGTGAACGCGTAAAAGAAAATAAAAAAATGCCATAAAAAATGAGAATGAGGAAAAACGCAATTCGTTTCTCAAAATCAGATGGCGTCGTATCCGTCGCCTAAATTATAAATCTGTGTTTGGTGATAGGATAATTTTTGTGTACTTTAAAGGGTCTCTCTCATTAGGCAATATTATTTATTTTTTATAATAATTGTCACACCAACAAGGTATACACTGCGAACTTTCCAAGAGTTCAACACATAATTTAATGCTCAGTGATACCTCTTTTATAGGTGTAAACTACATGAATATTGAGCGTCATACTCACATTGCTTTTTGATTTGTAAAAAGATATCTTTAAAAGGAACAATACAATAAAAACATTATAAATTACACACAAAGTTCAAATAAATAATAGTTTTAAAAAACTATTATTTATTTGAAGAATGAAATAGTTATTATATAAAGAAAAAAAAAATGTTTACGAATTAAAAAGTAAGTTGAAAATTATAAAATTAATTTATTATATAAACGTTATAAAAAGGAGTAATTAAAGTTAGTGTGTGGGCTAAATACTTTTTTCCCTTCCTGCTTTTCTAAATATATTTCGATGTTTTTTGTTTCCTAAGTTAGGTCACACGGCATCACCTAATACATTTGTTTTAGCAATTTTTTAAATTATGAATAAACATATATAAAAGTTATAACTACACCGTATAAAATTAAAGTTGGTTCTTTTTGGGGATAACACAGCGAACAAGCACACAGGTCTCCTGATAGTTAGAGACAATCGTGGCCTATAGATACCATAGGTACGACAGTTTATGTTGAAGGTGCGTCACTGTCTATGGTCGGGCTATTAGACCATATGTGCCAGTCTACCGGCTACCCTACCTTCCGGATCGGAACACGACAATTAATTATCATTAGATTCTTTCATAGAAAAAATTGCAACATCAATAATTAAAGGTCCCTTAATTTTTAACTGTGTATATATGAGTATACTAGTATAATTAATTATAAAGAGAAAAAAAGTTTATTTCCATTGAATATTAATTAATTATTTAAATAAATGTATAAAATGTAAATAAAATCTATACTAAATAGAATGTAGTATAATATTGCAGAATATGTAGATGATAAAAATTATTGGTATTAATTGCTTCTCTAACAAATATCTTTTATTATAGGTATATGAAGCATTAATTTATTAATATTAAGAAAAAAGACAAGCTCGCTGAGTTTCTTTCACCGGATCTTCTCAGTGAGTGTCCACGTTCCGATCCGGTGGTAAATTTTAAAACTATACAAGTGCATCACAAGAAGCACTTGTAAGGTCTATGTGGAATAAAATATTTTCTATTATATTCTAATGGACTTCGAAAATGCTGGCAACTTTAAAAAATTTACTAAACGATCAATGGTTTTTGGTTTTAAATTCATTTTTTTTTAATTTATCATATTTAATATACTTTTATTTAAAAAAAAATGTTTTTATTACAGTTTTATTTCAAGAATTTTTATTTCTTTTGAGTATGTTTATTTTAAAATTGTTACATTAAAAATAAATAAAAACTTTTTTATATATTTTTGTTTCTTTTAATAAAAAATATATATTAAGTTAGTTAAACGAGATAATAATTCACAAGATAAGATAAAAAAAGAAAACCTAAAATAAAGTAAATTTCATTTAATTTAGGTTTTCTTTTTTTATTTAATACTAGCTAATTCCCATGGATTCACCCGCATAATTCTTACGAACAAACAGCCTAAATAAACAAATATCATGTATTTTATCTCAAACAATGGCGAACCCTAATTAACTTCTTGATTTTTTTAAATTTTAAAGTAAAGTATTAAATAAATAAATAATTTATTTTCCCCTATTTCTAACTCTTTAACCCCTTTTCGCAATATACGAAATATATTTCCTTTTCCGATGTCAACTCTATCTCTGTACTATATTGTATCAAAATGGGATCAGTGGTTTATGAGTAACAGATATTAGATAAATTTAGGTGATTTACCTGTGCCGTTCCGACTTAACTTTAGTCTATACGTAGATATATTTTTTAAACCTTTCTCATTAAAATACATACAAACAATAGATTAAAAAGTTGTACAAATTATAAATCTCATTTAAAAATAATCACAAACGTCCTGAAATCTAACTTCACAAAAGATTTTCGAAAAAAAATATAGTAATAATATAATGACCTTTGTTTATAGTGGAAAGTCATAACCGTAACGTGCATGGAAAAGTCATAATAATAACTGGTTGACCTACCTTTCTTTCACGGTCATCAAAAACATCTCTGGTCTGGTCGAGCGTACTACACTTTACTACGAACGTGGGTGTCTAGCGGACATTCAACTGAAAAACCGCAAACTGTCACTTAACACCAATCACATTTGAAAAAAGAAGGGTATATTCGGGTCAAATGGTATCGTTTAGTTTGGCTTAGGCGCGCTTAGGCGCGCTTAGGTGCGCTTAGGCGGGCGGTAAACTTGTATTATTGAAGTTCGGCGCGCAACAGATAGGCGGCTGTTCTCCGCGACTGGGCTGAGTGAGTTGCCGTATCGGCGGCGCGCGCCACACTTGATGCTTTCCCCACTCCTCCCACTCTCCTCTTTGACGTCACGCCTGAAACCTCCAAAATCCTTACGGGTGATCATTTTCTA
The DNA here is from genome assembly GCA_018236625.1 of Lasaia peninsularis. Lineage (NCBI taxonomy): Eukaryota > Metazoa > Arthropoda > Insecta > Lepidoptera > Riodinidae > Lasaia > Lasaia peninsularis. The sequence continues at coordinate 8,664 of DVZL01001759.1, forward strand.
CTCTAGCTATAAAGCTTAAATAATAAATATTGCCTGAACGAGCGCTTACGTAAATAAAATAGAATTACTTTATATTCGTGCCGCCTGTGTGTTTTTATTATTGTTTGTATTCGGCGCGGCTTTTAGGTAAATAATTGTTTCGTCAAAAAATTACCAACTAAGTAATTTTTATACTTATTATTCAACTTTTTCATCAAAAAATTACCAACTAGGTAATTTTTACCAAAATAAATTACCAACTAGATAATTTTTTTACCTACTTGGTATTTTTTTGATAAAAAAGTTGAATACATAATTATTCGGGTTTTTAAATTAAATTATTTAAGAAATTAAAATATATATCGTCACGCCCGTATTCCTGAAATGGTAGACGGTGGACTTGACACCCATCATGGGAAACAATATCATCGGCTTATTGTGGGTGCATATATAACTCTCCCTACTCTTTCGCAATTTGGGCACGGCGTATTTTTTTGTTTTTATTAGTAATTCATTCTACAAATCTATACAAATGAAAAAATTAGAGTGTCTGTACGTAATATTAAAATAACCGCTTTTTAATAAATGTATAATATGTATCTTTTCATACATATGCATTTGGTAATAAGCCATTGTTTTATTATTATTACATTCCATACTTTTATATATTTTATGTATTAGATGTAAAGATGAAATTGGTCAAGTGCGTATCAGACTCGCGCATAAACGATTAATCTGTAAAAACGTCAAAAAAATCATCAAGTGTGTTGAATGGAAGCACCCTTTAAAATATCAATTTTATTATGTATTTAGTATTTGTTGTTATAATAGCTACATAAATACATCATCTGTGCAAATTTCAGCAATCACGTTACATGAGATACAGCCTGGTGACATACAGACCTACAAGCAGTCGGACAGCAAAGTCTTAGTAATAGGGTTTAGTGTTTTCTTTTTGGGTACGAAACCCTGTTTACAGATGTGTTTCACTATTGGCAACAAAGCATCAAAATTTTGTTCAAAGAATATCTAAGTACATTTACGTTTTAGATCATTAATTTTATTATTTTTGTAAATGTGTAGTCAAAAATACCATATGGTACGTATTATGTAATAACAAAAACAGCTGTATTTGAGCATTAATATTCTAGAAAATTCTGCAATAACACTGAGAAACAAAACTGGAATAAATATGTATCTATAAATGTTAAATATTTAATTTTTGTGGGTTTTTATATTATCTTGGGAGAACTTAAAGTCAATTATGTGCAAAACTACATACTTATATCTACCAAATTTCATCCAATTCTAACTTTTCTATAGACAAACAAAAGACTTAAATTATTAAATTGAAATGTATTCTACTATCTATATTTATATCTTGAGCTATTTTTAATATTTAAAAAATATTAAAGCTATTATTATTAAATGCGTGTCGGACTCGCGCTCGAAGTTTTCTGTACCATTATCGGCGTATAAACGGCGTAAAAATCATATTTTTAATGCTTTTGTATGGGGGCACCCTTTATATGTGTATCTTATTCTGTTTTTAGTATTTTTTATGAGATACGACAGCGAACAGGCACATGGGTCTCCTGAGGGTAAAAGACAACCGTGGCCTATAAACACCAAAGATGTTGTAGGTGCGCCGCTGCCCTGCAGTCGAGCTATTAGACCTTATGTGCAAGTCTACTGGCTACCCTAACCTCCGGACCGGAACACGACAATGTCATTATGGCGACAGGAATAGGTAAGGCGGTGTATCCCTACCCGGGCGAGTTGCTGTACAGCACTCTACCACCAATGGTCATGTTTGCAGTGAGTCAGTTAACCTATACTCGCTTCTTTCGAACTGCCTGGTAGAAAGGCAGTTAGTTTATTCTTCACAGAGGACCCAGTCTAGCACGGAGAACAAAAGAAATATGTCATTTGTAAAATTTCAACTTTCTAGCTATTACGGTTTATGAGATACAGCCTGGTGACAGATTTTTTTATACACTATAATGTAGAGTTCACATTTTACTCTTTAAGGACGGAACCCTAAAATATGAAACGCTGAAATTTGAAAACCATCTCATCTGTGCATATAATAAAACTGTAGAAGTGTGAATTATACACGATGAAGGTATTTCAAAAAAATAGGTCAAAATGACTAAAATTTGAAGAACACATTTTTCTCATATTTAGAATTTCCGTCTGTCTGTTTGTACTTCAGCTGCGACCATACCGTCTATATCCCCGAAAGGATAAGCGAGGTACAATATTGGCACCCACGATTAGCCGACGTTACTAGACAAACCACTAAACCACTGGGGTTTGTATTTTTCCATTATACGATTATATTTGGACGGCGCTACGATTATCTACAATAAACCTATAAAAGACCACTTAAATACAAACAATTAAACTGACATAGCGTAGGTACTAATGGTCCGAAATTATACTCTATTTCATAATCTTTGGTAATGGATCTAAAATGAACAAATGACTGTCGTAGTAATAATACAGGAAACAACCCAAAGATTATCTTCTATTACTGATAGAAGCAATTTGAATCCGACTTTTAAATGGAGGATTTCATTTCGTGTGTATTTATAACTAGCTTTCCGTCCGTATTTTAATAAAAGACTAAATTGAAAAAAGTACCTTCACGCCTATATATTAGACCACTCACGATAAGCCAAGGTACTAGGACCCGTTTTTGGCAATATGCTTGCCACCCATTCAGGTGGCAACGTGCACAAAGAGTAAAATAACCCTATTACCACACTGACAGTCTGTCTGTCACCAGGATGAAACTCGTGAATCGTGATAGCTAGACATTTGAAATTTTCACAGATTATTCATCTCTGTTACCGCTATAACAACAAACATTAAAAACAGAGTATACTAAATATGTAAAAGAGGCACAAACGTGTTTTTTTTTTGTCGTTTTTTCACGACCCACACTTGGCCGTATTTTTTAATTGAGCTTACAATAGTTTTGCCGAAATGTCATATGTAACTATATTCATGTGTTTTAGGGTACCGTACCCAAAAGGGTAAATATGAAACCCAATTTTACTAAGACTCCGCTGTCCGTCCGTCTGTCTATCTGTAACATTTTTATTTAAACACTCAGAAAATATACCTAAGTTAGAAAAACAAATTGGTACATGGCGGGGTTTGTACCTGGACTATCGAAATAGAAGTCCGTAGCGCGTACCACTAGATCACCGGGGTTCAACGAAACTGGTGTCGAAAACCAGTAAATTGGTGATCAAATCTACACAAATAAATAAAATTTGAGTGTCTGTATATAATATTGAATGAACCGCTTTTCACTAAAAAAATCTAAAAATGTTGTTTTAGTGTAGTATAATGTACACATACCAAAACAATACTTTTTAGAATTTTTGTCTGTCTGTTTATACTCGTTAATCTCTGAAACGGCTGGGCCGATCTTGACAACACTTTCACTGGCAGGTAGCTGATGTAATAAGGAACGGCTTTATTTATTATTATTAACACAATCTTAATATACAATTTCAAACTTAAAATAAAAGGTGCAACATAAACTCTTGCGAATTTTTCCGCACACCGCAAAATCGCTGTTTACAACAAAAACCTTAACATAATACACATAACACGTAAATATATACTCTATATTATCTTAAAAATGTATAAAATAAAATAATTAAATAAAAACAAGGTCCAAGTCAAATTTATAAATTTGTTCGTGCGTCAAAGCAATATTGGAAAAAGGTTATAAATATATATCCGTTCGTAAAAACCAAGTAAACAAGCCTTTTATGTTTGTAAAGACAATTGTAGCTCAATTACGATAAACCTTTATAATATTTGAAGGCTTCTCTATGGTTAATCAATCTGATAATCTTCAAACGCCATATATATCGTTTTTATTTCCTACTCTGACGGTTTTTCCAACCGACTTCCAAGAAAGGACGGTATGTATTTTTTGTGACTCAGAAATTTTTATTGGATGATCCAATTTTTTTGATATTTTTTGTTATAAGCAGTTACTTTCCGGTTGGATTCAGTTAAATGTAATCCAACAATTTGTCATATTTTTTTGATTTCGTAACATGGCATCTTCACAAAATTTTACGAACTTTGTCGCTATATTTAACACTATAAGATACCTAATAAGTATGTGTGTTTAAAAGTTGTTACAAAACGAAAGTTTTTAATTATATCATGCAAATAATTTTAACATTTAGTTTATATTTATTTATTATTATATATTACATACATTGGTGGTAATTCCTCTGTACTCTAATAAACTTATTTTAGATACATGCTATCTTTTTTCAGTGACACAAAAACGAAAGAGATAGAAGATTTTAGTCATGTCAAATTAGACAGAATACAGTAAATTATAGTGATTTTAATCACATTTTCCGAGGCAAAGACTAAACGCCTGTAGACATGTCACGTACAAACTAATCTGATACGACTAAAACTCTTTTGTATTTTTCTTTTACTTACTTTAAACGGAGATAAAGATAACATTTTTAAGTTTAGTTGGCGGCAACAGAATTATCAGCACCATCTTATTATTTATAAATATTAATTAGAACCTGGATGACCGAATTCCGTGTTTTTTAGTACATACTAGGCGGTAGAGTCTTGCAACAACTCACCCGAATTGGTACCACCGCCTTACCTATTCCTGCCACCATAGCGTCAGTGCTCGTCATTGTCGTGTTCTGGTTTGTAGGGGAGAATTTCCGATAAACTTACTCACGCAAGGGGCTTACCATCTCAGTCTCAGGTTGGCAACGCCCCATTTCCACCATTGGTGTTTATAGGCGACGTGTATTTCTTACCATCATGAAATCCGTCTGCTTGTTTGCCTTCCAATATCATAAAAAAAAACATCATGCTTTTTGGAATAATATTTACTTATAGCTATAGCAAATTACTTGCTGATGAAATATAAATAATATTAAAAGAGAAAAAATACAAGAAACAATCGGACCGAGCTTTGAACCCTGATTTCCTGCGTTTTAGGGCGCCTTAAAACTTCCCTACCGAGCTATTCTAACTTTGTAAATGGTGGCAAAATTTGGCTTCGTGTTCTAATAATATTGAAGGAGGTTTTTATTTAAAGAAAACATGATTAATGGTCGCTTTCAATAACCCATCAACGATAAGAAGTAGGGCCTACCAGGGTAGGGTAGTAGGGTAACCAGGCAACCCACCTTGACTTCGCACGAGAATAAATAAAAATATACATAAAAACCTTCTCCTTGAATCACTCTATCTATTTAAGAAAACCCCATCAAAATTTATTGCAAAGTTTTAAAGATTTAATCATACATAGGGATATAGGGACAGAGAAAGCGACTTTGTTTTGTTTGTTTTATTTTAAACTTGAATCTAAAGAACTAAATCTTTTCAATTTATGTCTGAATTGCAGAATGTCCATTTTAACTTCGTCGCGTCGCGCGGAATTAATTTACTTTGGAGAAAATCGCATCAATTGTCAGGGACATTTCATGATACTGTTCTTTCAGACTAACTTAAATGGACATAAACATGAAAGATAAAATTTGAACGCAATAAAACTGCAAAAAACCGACCAAGTGCGAGTCGGACTCGCGCGTGGGTCCCGTACCCCAAAAATCAACTATAAAAACACCAAAAAAGTAAAATAGTGTAGTATTTTAAATTTTATTATTATATTTTATTATTAGATTATAATTAAATTGTAGAATATAATTGGTATATACCTTGCGAGGTTTATTTTTTAACTACATTTATTTATTTACATTTATTTTTAACTTTTTGGGATAAGACAGCCAACCCCCGTTTTCCCCGTATTGTTCCGGGTCCTCTGTGTAGAACAGACTAACTGAATCCCTACCAGGTAGCTCTTAAGAGGCGAGCATAAGTCAACTGGGTCACTACCAACATGACCATTGGTGGTAGAGCGCTGTGCAGCAACTCGCCCGGGTGGGGATCTACCACCTTACCTACTCCTACCGCCATAATGACATTGTCGGTTCCGCTCCGGAGGGTAAGGAAGCCGGTAGACTTGCACACCGGGCCTAACACCCACAGTGACGTGAGTGTGACCCATAATGACATTGTCGTGCTCCGATAGACGTGCACATATGGTCTAACAGCCACAGACGGTGACGCACCTATAACATATATGGTGTCTATAGGCCACGGTTGTCTCTTACCATCAAAAGCCCTGGGTGCTAGGCGTAGTGTGCACATCTATCAGCTACCCTACCCTGCAGCCTGGTAACAGACAGACAGCGGAGTCTTATAGTAATCCCATTTTTACCTTTTAGTGTAGGGAACCCTGACAAGATAATATAATTTTAAACTCTATGAAACTGTAAAAAACACACTTCAAGTTTATATTAATTTCGTCTAGGTGATTTTTTTTTTATTTAAAAAAAAGAGCTTTTACATGGGGTTTTAAAGTTAAGACCTATCATACAAACCGAGAATTATCAAAATTCACTGGAAATAACGGAAGAACACATGAAACGAAAGATACGAAAAACGTCTCAGTGCCTGAAGTTTTCGACTTCAGGCACTGAGATATATTGGAGGTATATTGTGCTAGAAATTTGTGTTGCCAGTAATTACATAGAGACGTGGTTCTTTACACAAGGCCTAAGGGGATCGGTATTTCTCTACGAGATTGGATTTCCGGGTTTACACGGGTCTCCTGATGGTAAGAGACAACCGTGGCCTATAGACACCACAGTTGTTGTAGATGCGTCGCTGTCCTGTGCCCGGGAAGTGAGGCCTGGTTGATAACCTATGCTCGCTTCTTACGAGCTGCCTGGTAGAAAGGCAGATGGTCAGTTCTACACAGAGGACCCGGACCAACACGGGGTAAAATCGTAGACGAACGAAGGTTACCGACATAGTTCTCAAAATTTGCAAGCTGAAGTGGCAATGGTCAGGCCACATAGCTCGAAGAAAGGTCCTCGATTGCAGACCACGCATCGGCAAAAGAAGCATAGGCCGTCCTTTATACAGACTGATATATTATGTCTCTAGACCGATGTCCTGAAGAAGGTGGCGGGAAACCGCTGGATTCATAAGGCACAGGACCGGGTGGAGTGGCGTCGATTAGGGGAGGCCTATGTCCAGCAGTGGACAAATAAAGGCTGATGATATGAGATGGATGGTGGTAGATAAAAATAAAATAAATTAAAAAAATCCTTAAGTATGAGTCGAACCCGCGCACGAAGGGTTCCTTACCTATCTATGAAAAGGGCAAAAAAATCGCGTTTGTTGTATAAGAACCACCTTTAATTTGTTTATTTTATTATTTAATGCGGTGATTCAGAAATATTTGAGTCACTTCGTAGTGTAAAACAAAGTCGCTTCTCATCCCTATGTAGATTTTAGGTATACTTATGTCTTAAAATATGACCCAACTAATTATGATGCGGTTTTTTCAATATGTAGTGTGATTCAAGAGGAAGGTGTATTTGGATATAACATGCATAGTAAGTACATCCGTGTGAAAAAGGAGCTAGTCGCTAGTTTATATTATAAATTGAATTTAATTTTGTGTTTTCCGTTCAAACTATTTTAGCATTAATAAATGTGCAAAAAATCCATACACGTCTTTATATAATCTTTGTATAATTCTCGGTTCATGATATACAGTTTGTTAACAGACATCGAAAACGACAAACGAAGAGCGTAATTTTAGTATTTACCGTTTGGGTTCGGAACCCTAATTTACACAAAAATTGGAGTGTCTGTATGTAATATTAAATTAATCACTTTTTACTAAATGCATATGTATGTTTATAAGGTAGGTACATATACCAAAATAATTTTAGAATTTTTCTCTGTATGTTTGTCTGTATGTCTGTTTGTACCCGCTAATATCTGAAACGACTGGATCAATTTTGATGGGACTTTCACTGACAGACACCGAAAATGGTTCTTATGATTTTGACGAATGTTTTTGTTTACTTTTTCATGGGATAAATCATCACACAGGTCTCCTGATGGTAAGAGAGAACCGTGACCTATAAACACTATAAATTTTTTTGCCAAATCGGTTCAGCCGTTCTTGGGTTATATATAGTGAAACTAACATAACTTTTCCGACCGGCGCCTAACGCCGAGCGGCGAGCCACAAATACAATTCCTCCCGTTAACCAGAACGCAACACCGG
>DVZL01001760.1:0-16806 GCA_018236625.1 Lasaia peninsularis
ACAGTGAATATATGAGAACTCCGGCTCGGAGTTCGTATCTTATAATTGTCAAAAAGATACACAATAGCCCCGCTGGTGGTTGAACCTACCAACACCATATACTTTTATCCCAAGCACTTAATTTCAATATTTTGAGTCAAATGAGTCTGGTTAACGTACTAGCTTGTCTTCAATTTATATTGACGACAAGGTAGGCTCGCGTTACAAAAGATTATGTGATCATGATAGTAAAATGTCCGGAGTTTAATTAGATGTATGAGAGCACATTCTGTCTCAAAGGGTAATCAGTGGCTATATTTAGTGCACGCCCCTGGCGTTTAGTAAAAAACGTTTATTTTAATATTACAAACACACTCTTCAATTTTATTCATTTGCATAGATATAATTGATGCATTAAAATTTAGAAGGGATTAAATAATATACAAAAATGTTCTTTTCACATATAATTGACAAAACAAAAACAAAAATGGTATATGAATTTGCGACCAGTATAATATTACTTATCACTCTTACCCCAACCCAAGAATCCCTTCACCAAACCAGTGATACCGGCGCCTTGTTTCTTATTATTTGCTGCTCCGGTCTTATCATCCAGATTGGGGAACTCTATGAAATTGCACGCCAAATCGAAGAACAAAGGCTTACAAGGAATTGCCTCCATTGGGGGCGGCATTTTGTAAATATTTGGATTCTTCGTCAGAGCCTGAGAATCCTCTCTGTACTCATCCAAACGGTCAACAAGTGGCTTCTTATCTTTGTAGGGCTTCCCGCTGTATTTTGTCTCCTCATCATCTTCATCATCCTCAAGCACCGAGTCCGCGTGCACTTCGTATTTACAGCTTTCGACGTCCTCCTGCAATACTTGCAGTTTCTCAACCAAGTGCTTTTGGAGTTTGCTCGAAATCGCTTCAGCGGCGTAGTTACTGCAGCGTTCCAACATCGCCAAGGCCTCTCTAAAACGCCGAAGCCCAGTCAAAACCTGTGCTATATAGAAGCATCGGAAGGCTTTATATGCTTTCAACTCTATCTCTATCTCCTCTTGATAGGCTGCATCGTTTTCGAAACCTGGCAGCTGCTGTAGTTCACTATAGTTCTGCAATATGATCTCGTAAAGGCGCGTCAAGTCTTGTGGCCGTACTTTCTTTCCATCAATCTGGATGTTGTTTTTGCGGGCCTCTTCAGCTTGTTGCACGAGCAAGTTGTTGCGTTGGATTGTTCGGATCAAGCGCAAATGCATCAAATAGGACAAAAGATAATGCACTCCAGAAATTGGTCCCTCCGTGGATTTGAGTTTTGGATCATTTTTGATTTCGTCCTTGAGAGCGGATATGGCGTCCTTGCAGTCCATTAGAATGTTCTCGAGGATTTCGATCTTGGATTGGACCGTTTGCGCATTAGCGACAGATTTGTCCAAGTCTTGTAGAGCGATCAAGAATAGTCTGACCTTCTCCGGGCGCACGGTTACCCTACGACCACGCCATTCCACTTCATGCATGATGCCTGAGCGAGACTCCCTGTAATAAACATGTTACGTGATCAAATTGAAGACGAGTATCAAGGACTGCCACTACAATTTACTGTGCATCCACTTGCCTTGACACGGATCCGCTATACTACGTCAGGTTACAGTTCGGAGGATAGAGTAGCCAGTAGACACATAATCTTCTATAACTTCTATAATGTCTATGGGACACGTTTATCTCTAGCCATCAGGAGAAACGTGTGCTTGTTTGCTGTATAATTACAAGAAATAAATAAATACCTATCCCCAGACAAATTACACAATTTGATCTAATCCCAAAGTATAAATCAACAATTTAAATCAAGCTTGCTTCAGTAAAACATCTTTTCTGCAAGTTAGCAAAAAAATCACATTAGTTGAATGAGAGCCACCTTAATATTGACTTGAGTTTGTGTTTAAATATTTGTGGTTAAAGCGACAACAGATATACACCATCTGTGAAAATTTCAAATCCAATTACCACGCCTCATAAGGTACTAATGACAGGCAGATAGACAGACAAACGGTTCGCGAAATCTCAGTAATGGGGTATCCTTTGAGTACGGAACCCTAAAACACGAATCAAAAATAAGTATACACATATATTAGAAAAAATAAGTATACATACTTGGCCTGAGCCATGAGCGTGTCGAGGTTCTCGATGAGTCCCTGGCCGCGCAAGGCCAGCAGGTCGCCGGCCGCCGACTCGTCGCCGACGTTGTACGCGCAGAACCGCAGGCTCGGCTTCAGCTCCTCCGCCTACGTCACACACACGTCTTCACGACTCCTCCCTTGCGGGGTAGGCAGAGTATCCAGTACCGAGTGTCACGATTCCTACATATGCCTAGTTTCCTCCATATTCAATACTATCTTCATATAAAAACGTCGGTTTCGGAGACTCGACAACCCTAACGGATAACACTCGAGATATTTCTCCCATTCCATGTACCGATGACTTTTTTTAAGTACATTTTCTGAATGGTGAAGGAAAACATAGTTAAGAAACCTAAAAAATTTAATGTGAATAATATTTCTAAATATTACAAAGGTCTCTACAACACAAAGTACCTACACATGATATGGATGGGTTCCTTTTGTGTAAAACGAGACTTGTAATTTTGCTAATTACTTCTGTTGAGTTGAGTGCGGTCAGTATCCAAGGGAGAGTTACAAGGTCCCGGTTTCGATTCATAGGTAGGGCAACTTGTTTTATGAGTTTTTTTCATTTAAATGGAACACACAACGTCGCCTGGTATTGGATATGTACCCGATTTTCGATGTCATTGCCACCTGTCAGAGCATGAGGCCTAATTTCGTAATCGTGGGTACATATGTATGTACCTCTGTCTACTCTCTCTGGGATATGAGCATGACGATATTTATTTATTTTTATCTACTATAGTATGTTTGTGTTCAGAATACAGTGTTTAATTGTTACCCGCCGGCCCATTAAACCAACATGATTACTGGTGGTGGATAGAGTATTGTGCAGCAACTCACCCGAGTAGGGATCCACTGCCTTACTTATACCTACAACATCTATGGTGTCTATAGGCCACGGTTGTCTCTTACCATCAGGAGACCCGTGCGCCTGGTCGCTGTCTTATACTATAAAAAATCTATACATAATTCATAATAACGGTTATTTTTTATTATCAAATAACTAATTAAAAACAAATGAAATATGTTTGACAAAAATATTACCTGCTGAAAGTATTTACTTGTGGCGATTTTGTCGACCATCCGCAGGAACTTGTTCTTCGAACCACTGCTCCCACTTTCGGCCGCCAGGGAACTGAAAATATAAACAAATTGATAAAAAAAATACCGACACGCCCATATTTCCTACAGGTTTAGGTACATATGCACTCACGGTTAGCCGACAATATTAGGTATTATGATGTGACACTTGACAGGTGGCAAGTCCATACTGTTATTGGATTTAAACATGGTGACGGACATTTTGATTTACATATTGATGGACAAACAATTTAATAAGTGTTTTCAATTCACTTCTAAAAATTGAAGAGATTTTCAATGTGACCAAAAAGTTTTTCCCAGTGTTAGCCCGATTATCCTGTATAGTCCACTTTACTTTCCTCAGCAACTTACATATTATGTATGTATGTGTACTTCTGAGGTTGTTTTACGTATTTTTTGACATTTAATAATAAAGCACTTTTTACAAAAAGAAAGTAACAGATTTCGGCAAGTGGCATCTAAGTCCATAATTCGTCCAACTTTTGAAATTGAATATTTTAAATGAAAAACACATGTACTTTTTCATATATCACTCCATTATCAGGTATCATCAAGGCTAAAAACTTAAGATATAACCTTAAGTGAAGTTAAGTTTTAGCCCTAATGGTTTTTTAGGTCGGCTGATTAAAACAAAAGTTTCGATTACAAGTAATAGTGGGAAAGTACATATATTTTTCACTTTAATTATTAATATGTGGAAGTCTCATCAAGCGCCAACGATGGAAAATGTATAGTGTAAATGAAATTGAAGACATTTTTTTGCAGTTTTGCTGCGTTTGAAGAGTGTTAGCAAGCGACTCACGCGAGTTCGTTGGGGGGGAGGCCGTCGGAGGTGTCGATGGGCACGGGGGGCCCGTCGTCGTCGCTGCTGGACTCCGCGGAGTCCTCCACGTCCGAGTCGTAGATCGCCGGCTTGCGTTTCTGATAGTAGACACATAATACACTCACTACCTGGATTTTTTCTGGCTCACTAGCTCCCCAAATCCAGCTATTCCAGCTGTTTGTTTGTTTTGCCGTTTCTTCTCCCGACCGGTTGGGTATGGAAACGGTGGTAGTTTATGGTAGACAGGGATAAAATATTTGCACACCACACCGTGGTAGAATATGTTGGTATAGTTAAAAACTTTTGTTTTGTAATAACTTTTAACACACACATTCGGCAAATAAATAATTTTAATTTAATTTTATAGGATAATGAACACGGCTCCCTGATGGTAAGAGATAACCGCTGTCCTGAGACCGAGGGGTTAGGTCTGATGTCTAAGTACTTTACAACAGACCGGAACATGACAGTGTCATTATTGCTAGTAAGGAGGTAGATGGTCTATTCTACACAGGGGACCGGACCAACACGGGGCAATATTGGATGATTGTTCTTTACTCGGGTATATAATATTATACATATATTTTAATATTTGTAATATTTTATATTGATTATAAAGTTTTAGGAAACAAAAAATATATATAAATAAATATAAACAGATATACCTTTTATTAACTACAAAGCACACCTATGTATATATTTGTTCTCACTACTCAGGGTAAACTGAGAAAAAATGCTTTTTTTATTAAGTTGGCCTTTGTACATAAGTATGTGCAATAAAAAAATTGTGTATACAGATAATGATGAATGTGGAGGAAACTAAGCAGGTGTGTAAAGATTGAAACATTTGGTACTCAATACTCTCTGCCTACCCTTAAATACTACAAGGGCGTTGGCGTGAAGACATTTAATATGTGTATGAGAATTTAAATAAACAAATACCCGTAGCTGTTTCTCAGTAGAAACGGTCCTGCAAGGTGACATGTTCACCTCCGGCGAGTCAGCGTCTTCATCTTCCTCGGAGTTCATAAGTTGATCCTCCAATGAAATATCTATAAATGATATTTAATATAGAATGTTATGTACCTTTGGTTGGGTGATACTAACAAACAGACTAAATACAACGTTTCACGGTTATCTTGACGCTGAAGAACTACAATAGTTTTTCCCTTATCTATACAAATAAACAAAATTGGAGTGTCAGTATATAACATTAAATTTACCACTTTTTATTAAGTACACGTGTATATTTACAAGGTACATTTTTTATATTTTTTTGTCTGTCTGCCTGTTTGTACCCACTACGAAGTCGCGGGCGCGTGTTGTATATGAATATATGAACACGTAGGTGTAAGTGTCGACATACTTTTCTCCTTGAGCTTCATAAGGTTGATCTGCGTGAGGATGGTGATGGTGGCGCCGCCGTCGTAGAGCACGTCGGCGTGCAGCCAGAGGCCGCGGGCGTCGCACGCGGGCGCCCACACGCGCCGCGCCAGCGGACACGCGCCCGCCAGCACCAGCTCCGTCACCGCCAGCGGGCTCATGAACGACGGCAGCTGCGGACACTTCGATGGTGAGTCACGGCTAACTAACTACTATTAGTAACTTCAATCGGAAGAAATATAACAATTAAGCTACCGAGTTCTTTTGTTAATATTGAAATAGAGAATGCATAGAGAAATAATGATACGATATAATTTAATAGACAAAATTTTAATGGTAATAATCAAAGAACCATGACAATTTTCCATACACCATTTGCCTAATACAAAGACAGATACCAAAAGCCGGTATAATAATTACCTATTATTATAATAATGCTTTTTTGGTTATAATTTTTACTTAGGATCTAGGAGGATAACAGATATTTAAGTCCGGAGAAATAAATTATTGCGCTGCATTTTAAATCAATGTCTAACGCAACAACATCATGGCAACTTGCCAGTAGTCATTTGCTAACAAAGATGCAAAGCATTTGGTAGCAGCGGTGGGTTTAAAAGTTACCTACTATAGCACAATAAGTTTTACTCTTAACCTACAAATATTGGATAACGGAGTGTACATAAATAATGTAACTTGATTAAAAAGCCTAATATTAGATAAAATATGATAAAATAAAATACTAATAGCATGTGTCAGTTATTAAAAAGAATGTAAACATTAAAGAGTAGATATTAAGGGGATTGAAACTTTTAGCGTTACCTGTGGGATAGTTTCTTTGTATTTTGTATTACATCTTCCAGCAAGGCGATTTTTACTACTATCTCAAAACATATGATTTAAAGATCTTAACCGTTTGTACTAAAAGAGATAATAAAAATCTGGCACTAATGCAACAAAACAACAGGGAACAGACAATCTCATATTAAACTTTCGTTATAAATTAATTTTACCTTTAACGTGTGTAGTTTCCTCTGTATCTTGTTTTGCAGTTTGGCGATGGTGTTAGGATCCCTGGTGACGTCATACATAAGCCGAGCCAACATGGCGTTCACCCAGGACACCTCCGCGGGCAGGACGCGACACTCGCACTCCGGTGAAGATGCTTCACTCTGACAATAGGTTAAATAATTTCATAAGCAGTTGTTTGAAATGACAGACAGATATTGAAATACTTTTTATTGCCTTTTTATACCCCACGTCTACTACACACCCTGCATAAGGTCATTTTAACCAGGATTTTTGTTAAAATTTTGACATGATAAAGTATCGATGTAAGGGCCAAATCCTTTGGTTTTCGCACACGTTCCTATTACAACGTAGATATCCACTAAAGACAGATATACCAAGATTCAATCATCAAAACGCGGGCGTAGTCGCAGGCAACAGTTTGTTTTGTATAAAGGGATTAAAAATTTCTCGAATAACTAAATTCATTTAAAAAAAATTAGGATTCTGGTAAAATAATGATATTATTTGCTCAATAGGCGAGATACGACTTTTCCCTGGGAAGTGTCGTCTCGCTCTCCACTCTCCCTACACTGAACAAAATACCTAATCTGATAGAACTATATACCTACATACAAATACAAATAATATTGTTCATTTAACGCCAATATCTGTCTATCATACATAATTAAAAAACAGTAAATACAAATAAATATAATAATTACAATTGACTTAAAGGTTCTGAACATAAAACAATTTTCATTTGCCTTTCAACCCTTTAAAAAGTGCTAGACAATTATAATAATTATACAATAGAATCTAAATACAAGTACTATTTTTTTATAACAACATAAGAAAACAGTTGTCTAAGTATAAACAAATCTTCTTCGTCTTAACCTCATCTAATTTCTACATACGATGCTATTTGGAGTCAACTACCTAATGTAGGGGATCCGACAAGGGCACAGCTCTTACACAGAGCGACTGCCATCTGACCTCTGCAACCCAGAATGAAAACCAGGCACAAAGGCGGTTATTATAAAAATACGAGAATATATTAAAAAATACATTATTAAACATTATATGCGATCATAGACATTTTGTAAGCGTTAACTTAAAAGAATAACAGATAAATTTAAATGTCTATAGTTCTGGGTATAAATACAGATAACATTTGCCAACAAAGCTGTATAAACTACACCAAACATAATAACATTACGTCAACAAATATAAAATAACGAACATGTTTTCTCTTCTTTTTACTCTTGAAACGTTCGTGAGGAGACGGTTCTATTTGACACGTGACTCCGGTGTCTGTGGTTTCTTTTAAATTTACAACGTGATACTGGCAAAATATAAAAAGTAGAAGTTTTAGCTCTGATGATATTTTAAAAAGCGAAATCGGTCGGCGTTTAAATTTTTTTTTAATCATAAGTAACTGGTTGTCCCAGCGAATACCATACATTTAGTGGTATAAAAATTTATGTTGACCTGCCCGATAAGCACATCAAATTTCATGGGAACAGAACGGAATGGGATAAAAAGTGTCCTACGTCCGTCTCCAGGTTCTAAGCTATCTCCCCATTCATTTTTAACCAAATTGGTTCAGCTACTCTTGAGTTATAAAAAGTGTAACTAACGCAACTATTTCTTATATCTAGATATGTGTTTTTTTATTTAAAATAAGAATATATTAGTTTCACCAAGCGCCAATGATGAAAAATATAGAATTGTTTTGTTTCCTGTTACAGATATTTTTAGTGCGTTACTATCTTATGGCCAGACCCTCGGAACCCTTTTACCAAGCCTCCCTTGTCCGTCACCCGGCTGTATCTTGTGAATTGTTTTAACTAGACAGTTTAACATTTTCACGATGGAACTAATACTAAAACCAAAATATGATGATAGTTTCCATACAACAAACGTGATTATTATTTTTGCCGTTTTTATAGACAACGGTACGGAGCCTTTCGTGCGCGAGTCCGCTCACCCACACTTGGCCATTTTATTTTTATCAAGCCTCATGTAAGGTGGCGATGCGGCCATAGATAGAACATGCCTATCTAGACGCCTATTCACTATAGCCTTAAAGATAGCCAGGTTATAATGTTCTGGGTTTTCGCTTTCGCTGCCTACGAGTGTATTACTCGTAGGCAGCGAATTCGTAACACTTGACACTGGGTACTCTCGGACTACCATGGAAGGGACGTGGCGTGAAAATATGTATGTATACAATTCTGTTGCTACCTACTTTTACTTGAGATCAAAGTAGTACTACATTACAAATATGTACCTGAATAATCTTGAGCAAGTACGGCCAGAAGGTTTTCTCATACGAGTCGTATCTGGACGGAGACGGGGGTATGGTTGTAGTCGTTATCGTGACCCCCTCCACGACAGAGTCGTTTGATTTGTTCTGAAATAAATAAAAATACCTCTAAAAAATAGAAAGAATAGATCTAACAACAAAGTATGAAAATATCGGATTCGATTCCCAAAATGTGCTTATTTCCGAGGTGGAGTATCTTTCCACCTGTCACGTAGAGACCTAATATCCTCGGCTAATCTGAGATGCATATGCACCTCTGCCTACCTTTTTAGGGATGTGGGCGTGACGATATTCATAATTCCGAGTTTGGGTGTACCTAAGGGTGAAAACGAAGGGTTCGTTTTCACCCTTTTACTAATACATCCGTCTGTCCGTCTGTCTATGACCAGGTTGTATTTCGTGAACCGTGATAGCTAAGATATACTAAAAACATAATAAAATAAATATAATATAAAGGGCAAAAAACGTTAATATTTCGTGATCTTTACAAATAACTAGCTGTGCCCGCGATTTCGTCCGCGTTTTTATTTCAATAATTTATTTTATAAATTTCTAAAATAAAAGTAGCTGAATCCGTTTTTTATTACATTAGCCATCTGTCAGTGCAAGTTTCGTCAAAATCGTTCCAGCCGTTTTAGAGACTAGCGTGTACAAACAGACAGACAGACAGATAAAAAATCTAAAAAATGTTGTTTTGGCATATGCACTTTATTACTATATTCACTTAGTTAAAAACGGTTGTTTTAACATTACTTACAGACATTGCAATTTTATTTATTTGTATACATCGTACGGAACCGGCCTTTATTTGTCATCGGGTTTTTTAATTTAATCTGGTACCTATTCCGTATTTCTATAACGATCGTTTACTAACAAAATCATAAAATTTCCTTCTTCGAATAGCCATATTATATCGTTTCTATATAGGAGTAGGGGGTCTGACCTTACTTGGGTCTGATTGCCCTTCTGGGTTGCAGAGGTTACCGTAGCCTACCCAGATATTAACTGACATAGAAAAGGAACTAAGCTAGAACCAAGAGGAGAATAGATTTGCGTGAGGAAAGAATCCAAAGTTTGTTTTGGTTTAATAGAGTAAATTACAGAACATGTTGCAGAATTTCATGATAAACACATTATAAATAGATATGATATGGTCGATTACTTTTAGTGCAAAATTAGTAATCTGATTACTTAAAAATAACTGATAGGGGGTTATCAACCTTTTGAGACTGAAGAGACAAAAAACTTCATGATATTAAATATGAAGAGCACTCATTTTGTACTTTTTTGGTATTATGTGTTTTTTTTACATCACATGTGTTAATAAAATAAATAAAAAACAATTCTAAGAGCACAGAAAACTACTGTGGCCAGGGAGATCTGTTTCAGGTTCCGTACCCAAAGAGTAAAAACGGGATCCTAATATTCGGACCCCGTTGTCTGACCAACTGTCTGTCTATCACCAGACTATAACTCGTAAATCGTGACAGCTAATTTGTTCAATGTTTACAGTATTAGTTTTGCTTCTCCCATACAACAACATGATTTTGTGCTAAGTTGTTTCCCGACAACCAATAGATGGCGCTATGCACATTCAGATATACATGGACTTGGAATGTTAGTTTTATTCATATAAACAGATGGGTTTGGTGAAAGATTAATGGGGCAAGCCAACAGTTGGTTAATTTTAGAATTATATAATCACAAGCACCGATGTATGGTCTACGGGAAAAAAAAAATATTATTCTATGTACTGACACAGCTGTCATTTTGCGACATATACCTTTGCAAAGGCAACGGTTTCCTTTTCCGACAACCTGTAAGTGGACATTTCAATACCGTCCTTGGTCTCTGGTGCGTTGTCGTTGGTGGACTTCTCGTCTGCAGTCGACGAATCTGCCGATGCATTCGCTTCTGCTATTGCTAATACGAGTCGACGATACCTGTAACGAGGTTTCCCTAGTTAGCATATCAGCGACATGTAATCGGTCGTCACCGGCGAAGGTCATGGGTGTACTAACAATAGAGTAAAAACGGAAACCTATTACTAAGACTCCGCTGTCCGTCTGTCTGTCTGTCAGCAAGCTGTATCTCATAAGCCGTAATAGCTAGAGATTTTAATATTTCACAGGTGACCTAATTCTGTTGCCGCTTAATCAACAAATACTAAAAACAAAAAAACAATGTATATAGGGTGCTCCCATACGAAAAACGTGTTTTTTTTTTGCCGTTTTAGCAAATAATGGTCGGGAACCCTTCGAGCGCGAGTCCGACTTGCACTGATACGGTTTTTGAATTTTTTATTTAATTTTTTTATCAATTTGTTTTTATGATATGGCGTCGGACTTGCCACCTGTCACATCACGGAACCTAATGTCCCAGAAGGAGTAGGCAGAGGCGTGCTGTGTGAGGTGGCATGATGTGATAGGTGGCAAGCCTATCGCCACTTTGGGTACATTCTAATTCCGGTAAAACATTTAAGAAAAGTTGCCCGACCTAGGAATTGAACCCGGGACCCTACGCGACTAACGGTTTTAACAGGCGACAGCCGTTACACAATAGTGGCATTTTATTCCTATTTTTTTATTCAATTGTTTAACTTTATTCAAAGCTCACGATAGTGTTTCATACTTTGTGTATGGGTCTTAAGAAATGAAATTCAAGAAAATATATTTCGCACCCTTAGAATTAAAGTGACTTAATTCGATTTTACCATTTCACTATAAAGATAAACTTACATTGTAATTGTGTACTCAAAAGGTTAATCCACAAATTTGGTTAAAACCAATTGTTTGCGAAACACGAAAGAGATCAAGATGTATTCAATACTATAATTTTTGTAAACCTTCTTGCTCATTTATCTCAAATTGCATTTTTTGAATTCGGTCACTTCAATTCTAAGCGTGCGATTTGTTCCAAAGGCAAGAGCTAGTATGAGCATCTCACCACTCGTGTTTGTCTCTGCCGGTGCGTGTGAAGATGAATAGGAACGAGTGGTTGTCTCTGGACGGTTTGACGTGCACGCTCCACTCCCCCTCCCCGGCGCTTTCGACGCCCGCTTCCATTTCCTAAAACAGTAATAAATATCTTCGAGCCCATATCCCCAAACTGGTAGACAGAGGAACATGTGCACCCTCGATTAGCTGACGATATCGGGTCCCACGATATTACAAAGTCAACATTGTTTTTCAGGTAAACAGAATAACTAGAACAAGTTGCCCTATCAAGGAATCGAGCCCAAAACCTCGGGCGTGCGTCAAATTCGGACACCGGTTGATTGGAGAACAATTTTTTTTCAGGTTTCTATATTTTTCATCATTGGCACTTGGTGATACCGCAACATATTCATGTATGAATGAGAAACACTTTTAAGTATTTTTTAATACAAACGGCTAAAGAGTGGAATTCGCTGCCTGCGAGTGTATTCCCGGTACAATATAACATAGCCATGTTTAAGGCTAGAGTGAATAGGCTGTTCTATGTAGACGTGTTCCACCTTCGATCGCATCGTCACTTAACATCAGAAGAGATGGCGGTCAAATGCCATCCTATCATGTTATAAAAAAATAAGATAGTGAACAAGCACACAGGTCTCTTGATGATATAGACACCATAGATGTCGAAGACTCGTCGCTGTCCTGTAGTCGGGTTGTTAAGTCTATCTAGTATTCTACCCGGGCGAGTTGCTGCACAGCACCCTACCACCAGTGGTCTTGTTTGTAACGACCCAGTTGACCCATGCTCGTCTCTGGTCTGGTAGGGAGGCAGATGGCCTATTTTACACGAGGGACTCGTACCAACACAAGGAAACATGTTACCTTAGGCTTTCTCTTTTATTTCCCTAGGTATTAATATTATTTTGCTGCTCGACGTAGTCGAAAAATAGCATTTTTTTTACACAGCGGGAGAAAAGTTTTGTTTCTTTTTTTATGCATATGCCATTATTGTTTTTTTTTTCCTGTTGGTCCCAAGGTTGGCCGGTAGAGAATGCTATTCGCATTAAGCTCGCCTTTTGTATAACAAATCTGTATATGATGTACAAAATAAAGATTTAATAAAAGTAACGAGTTTTCGCCCTGAGGAAAGAAAATATATATATTCACGTTGAATTGAGGAGCCAACTTCGTTTTATTTGTCGTCGGGAAATCTACTCACAGTCTCTTCCAGGAACTCCTTTATCCTGGATATTTCGCTGTCGTCAATGTCGTCATCGTCGTCCTTGGTGCTAGTGATGGACCGCGTCGTGAGATCCGTGTCCGCATCTGTGAGGGTCTCCTCTAACTGCGTGTTTTTATCCGCCTGCGCTTGACTCTCCGGTTCAGTGCCAGTCGACACACTCCCTGTTTTCTTGTCTAGAAGAAGATGTCAGTTTAGAAACTCTCCATACGAATTATTGGTCAGGGATCCTGCTACCAAAAGGTCTTGTAAAAAGGCGGTAAGTATCTTTTATTTAGGCGAAACAAGCAGACGGATCTCCTGACAGCAAGTAACTAGTAGCGTTGCCATCACAGTTAGGTTAGTGCAACCGTTTTCATGTTGATTTTCTCTTTGAAAGAAGTTAATTTTGTGGATAAGTTTTGAGTTGTCTTTTTTCTACTGAACCATTCAAAAATGGTTTTGTGATTATGAGTCAGAAATGTCAGAATGGGTAAGTTTTTATGTTTTCTTTAAGAAAAAGATAAGCTATTCTTGTTGAAAACTGTCAAATAAAGTTTTATAATTATTAATTTGTTCATTTTATTTGGGAGACAAACCACAACAAAATGAGCAAAAACATATGTAAATATAATTTCTCGCCATGCAACCCAAATGCTAAGACATTTTTGTCCGTATTACCAGAGGCGGTACTTCCAAACGGATACGACTTGGGAACCTTTGAGAAAAGTGCGTGCTCATTCCTGAAAGATGACAACGCATCCGAGACACTCCCGGTGTTGTGGATGTTTGTGGGTGTTTGTGGGCGGCGGGGATCACATACCATCAACTTCTATAAAGAATAAGTACCTCTATGAATTTTTCTGACTAGTCTGTGTCTTAAACCCTCCCTGCCCGGTTCACCTTCCGTGTGTGAGGTGCTAAAACAAAAAAATCGATTAAGATTTTTAAAATTTATTAGTTAACAGCACCCTAGTATAACCAAAATAGGGGAGTTTTGGACGAAACTTTTGCCTATTTGAAAAAATCTGAAGGTAAGTCTCTGCAACCGGAGTCGGTACTATTTCACACTAAGTGCTACCGATAGACATGTATAGATGTCGTGATTTTCACATTTTCATAAGACCTATCTAAATCAATTGCCCCCCCCCCCAAACCCCTTGGTACCAAATTGTAGCGAAAGTGTTAGAGCCGTTTCTGAGATCACCGTATCAATAAATTAATATATAAGAATTTCTCGTATTAAATTACTAGATTAGCCAACATGGTGGCATTTTGTATAATTTGATTTAGTTAAAGTGCACAAGTGAAGTACTCGTGAAGAATTTTATGTATCGTGTATTTTCTCGATGCCGCCAAAACTCACTCAATGAGCTCTGGTAAGGATGCCAGCACATTACCTAAGAACCTGACGTGACTTATTGTGACCATATTGTACTTGAGGCAAAGAAATCAAACTTGCATTCTGAAAAACGACTAAAGAGGCAGCGTGGCCATTGGTGTTAGCCTGTCCGATAAGGACGAAAAGGAAATAAAAAAATAACAAAACAGATCCACATCATCCAAAATTGGCGGAGTAATTGTGAAATTTACAAAAACATAGACAAACTGAGAAGTTGGTTAATTAATAATAGGTTTACTTTGTATAATTAGGTCTTCTTCGTCCAGGTCCTATCCCGTGTTATATCAGATGACATCAGGGTCAGCTATCTAATCTAGGGGACTTGACTAGGACACCAGTTTTCATAGTGTTTTTTTGATACTACATAAGTGTCGGATGAGCTTTGCCTTTGTGGTAGAACGTAGTGTGTTCGGACTTTGATGCAATAGGTTCCGGGTTCGACTCCCGGGTAATACAACTCGTTTTTATAAACTTTTCAGTTCATTTGAGAAACATAACGTTGCCTGAAATTTATGCCCGATATAGCGAAGGATTTGTCACTTGTCACACCATGGATCTTGATATCGTCGGCATATTGTTGGTGCAAATACATCTCTACCTACATCTTCGGGGACGTGGGCTTGATGATATTTATTTTATTTTAGTGTGGGATAAAACAAATGAAACATTACCCCTTTTCACGTCGTCTCCATACGAATTTCTTCTTTTTCTCAGGGCTAGTATTCGTCTCAGTGCTCTCCGTTTCGAGAGGATTCTCTTTGATTTTTCTATCTAACGATTCCGGGGTTTTTCTCTCGCTCGTCGAATTTTCTTTCTCTAGCACTTGAATTTTCTCTTTTTCGCTAAGTATTATACAAATTGGGTACTTTTTACTCCATTGCCTGTAGAAGGAATATTACAAAGTTAATTCAATAATAAATCAATAAAAATAAATAAAATTGGAGTGTTTGTATGTAATATTAAAATAAACGCTTTTTACAAAATGCATGCATGTTTACAAATTTCAGCTCTGATGAAGTCCGAAACGTTCGCTTTATGAACCGGCGCCGAGTGTTAGTGGAAGTTACTTAACTACATTCGCAATAATGGTATGTACATACACTTGTGCCGATGTTTTGATACCTTTTTGACAAAAATATGACTGTCACTCCTTTATAGCTAACACCCCACCAAACATCACTGAATGCCAACGTTGCACTTTGTCTACTAATTGGGAAGCTTCCTTAGAGCTTTGAGCATAAATACGGTCATTTTGTTTGTTAAAATATTGCTCGATTGTAAAAAAAAACTCATAAGTAAACAAAATTTTTCTGTGAGCTCCCTTTGCATACCGCTTCAGTAGTTGTTTCGATTTTACCACCCCATTCGTCTTTAATTTATTAGTTTGAGAAATGATCAGTGTGTCTTTTATAGACTGCAAGTCCCAAGTCATCTCTTAAAATACACGATATGGTTCTAGGTACATCTTCATTTCCCGAAATAAAATCTTTTGCTTTCGGCAAGGATTTCTTTAAATTCTTTCCCTTACCGCTTTTACCACCTTTTTCGTACGAACAATACGTGGAGGGCCAGATCTTACTCTATCACAAACAGAGGAAGTTTCATTGTATCCATTATTAATCCGGTACACAAAAATTTTACTAATACCAAGTGTATGGAGAGTTTTAAAAATTGTATTTGGCTCCATACCTACTTTGTGTAATGCAATCACAGCGATTCGGTTCTCTACATCACCCCACTCCATTTTAATATTGCAAAATATTGAACAATGTATTGGCGTCAAAATGAGAAAACATATTCCAAATTCAAATGTAATATTTTTTTATTTTTATTAAAATGTAACAGTATTTACGGCCACACAAAGCGTATAGGCAAATCTTTTATGCGGGGAATCCCTTACGCCTATCTTTCGTCATCGAGTGTAGATAAGCAGCGTTGTTTGTGAGCGTGTGCGAGTTTTAATGATGACTGACCAGATTGTGTAAAAAATAGAAAAAGTAAAAATCCGACCAAGTGCGAGTCGGACTCGCGCACAAAATAATAATCGTATCGAAATAAACCGTAATCCTTACTAATCCATACTAATATTATAAATGCGAAAGTAACTCTGTCTGTCTGTATGTTACGTTTTCACGCTTAAACCACTGAACCGATTTTGATAAAATTTTGTACAGAGATAGATTAGACCTTGAGGAAGGACATAGGCTACTTTTTAACCGATTACATTAAAAAGAGGGTATGTTTTCACGCGATTAATTTTATAAGTCGGAAAAATGTCTGCCCTTTGAAAGTTGTCTGTGTTATTAAATCCCTACTAATGTTATAAATGCGAATGTAACTCTGTCTGTCTGTTACGATTTCACACCTAAGCCATTGAACCAATTTTGATGAAATTTAGTACAGAGATAGAGTTGACCTTAGGGAAGGACAAAGGCAACTTTTACTTC
>DVZL01001761.1:0-16804 GCA_018236625.1 Lasaia peninsularis
TACATACATACATACATACATACATACATACATACATACATACATACATACATACATACATACATACATACATACGAACAACCCAAGCTAATAAAAGCGTATTAAAAAGTCGTCAGTTTCCCTTTGAGAACCCACGTTATACGTTACGTTCACGATTTTTTAAGGCCACATAATATTTATGCTTTTCGTCCCTAAAATGAGTAACACTTTGTATACTTGAAGATAACTTAATATTATGCGTTTTTTAAGCATCAAATAACATTAAACTAGTTTTTGTTGGTGTTATAACTTTACAACCATTATTTGGATAAATGCCTCTCTTCTCTCTGCCTACTACGCAAGCGACCTGGCATGAAGATATGTATATATGTATGTATGTATGTATGTATGTATGTATGTACACACATACACACATACACACATTGTGTATGTGTGTATGTATGTAACTCTATATGTCTCCAAAACCTGTTGCATGTATTCGTAAACTTAATTATAATTTGTTTCATATTTCAAACGAATCAAACTTAATTATTTTTAAAGTAGAGTAGGATATTTTAACATAAAACTTCCAAGCAGTTTTTGTAACATTTTCAAGCTACTGCTTTTTTAATTATCGCTTTAAGCTTTTTGGCCTCCTAGAAAGAACTCATCTAAGGATTGAAACATAAAATAAGTTAAGTGCTTCAGTGAGATAGCACGGCTCAGGTCCGATACCTGTCTATTGGTATATAATATGATTATGATAATATTAAGGTTAAGTTTCACTTTTTGGAAGTTTATAAATTCTCTCACATCGGATTCAATGCACACAGTGAGTTAGTACTCGTAGAGACTAACGTTTCGGTTTCCTACCGGGATGTATCGGTTCCAAACTTTTTAGCATTTGCAAGTACTCTAAAACGTCTTAAAGTTTACTTAGTTTTCTCTGAAATACATTTAAACTTTTATACATTTGAAAGTTATGGTTTTTATATTACCTCTTGTATTACAGCCCTTGTGTAAAAAAGAGAGCAACTTAAAATGTCGCTAAAACATCTATAGATATATATGCCTAATTTATAAATTAAGAATTATTTTTCGTTCTTCATAATGTATATATATTAATACCTAAGAAATTATTCGTACATTAATTAATTCATAAGTCCTAACATAGTTCGACGTAGACAGAAACACAAATTGTCGTTTGAATGTGTTACAGTTTCAAGATATAATCTGGGCACTTCTCCCGTGCTGCGGATAAATTTTGCCAATACTTTATTAAAAAAAATACCAATAATTCTAATAACAAGCTACAGAATTAACCGCATCTACAACATCTATTGTGTCTATAAAGAACGTTGTCTTTTACCATTAAGAGTACTTTTCACGTCATAACTACACGAGTAGTTTAGCTATTTTGATTAGTTATTTTGATGCAAATAATAACTACTTATCAAACTAAAATCCATACTAATATTTTAAATAGAAAAGTGTGTGCCTGTTTGTTTGTCCGTCTTTTACGGCAAAACGAAGTAGAGATAGCAGAGATAGAGATCGACATAGGCTACTTTTTGTTTTAATTTACTAGCGGCGGTATTTCCAAACGGATACGACTTAGGAACCTTCAAGAAAAGAGCATACTTATTCCTTAAAGGTCGGCAATGCACCTGTGATACCTCTGGTGTTGCGAATGTTCGTGGGTTGTGGTGATCACTTACCATCAGGTGACCCACTTGCCCGTTTGCCTCCTCTTATATAAAAAAAAAACCTAACCCTTCATTTCCCTAAAATGGAGAGTGGAAGTTTGTATAGAGCATTTCCAAATTTTCAAATTGGAAAACCTAAAATTGGTATACGGAACTACCAAAAAAACCTGCCCCCAACCCCTTAAAAGTGGCCAAAGCCGCGTGCAAAAGCTAGTAGTAATATATGTTAAGACAAGATATAGGTTTTATTTTTGTGTTTAACTGATTCTTGTCGGGCTTCAAGAAGAAAGGTAATCATAAATGTTATTACCTTTCTATGGGAATAGATATGATATAACATATGCGTTTTATTATTTTATTATACTCTATATATTTTTGTAGCAACCAATCTGCTAGATAAGCGTGTATTCAGGCGTCAGATGTTTCGTATCATGTCTTCGAGCAACGGCCGCTCGTTTACTGCAAGCCGCGATGCTGTGTAAATGGGGTGTCATTTATTACACCATATATCTCGTATGTATTTTACATAATATACGAATAGCCGATGTTAACAAGGCCAGCTTCAACACATTTTGGTAAATACTTACAACTTTACAACTGAGTCTGGTATTTTTAAATAATATGCATGTATCTGATAAGTTTTCTTTTTTTTTTATAGAAGACAAACAACGAGATATTTTTCATAGAGATATCCCAAAAACTCGATTTAAATACAAATGTAGTTATTTACTAATTTATAGGTATATAAGCTACAAATGTAGTTATATATAGAAAACCTCATAAACAGTCAATGTCAGAAGATACATTGTATATTATATTCAGTCAAAAAATATTATTAAAACGCTAGTAGTCTACGGTAATAGATATTATCAAAGTGCGAATAATCTTGTAACATTGCGAATAAATACATATATAACTAATTAATTAGGATATTAAATGTCTATACCACAATAATGAATGGCTAAATTAGTATAATCATGTTGGAAACAACTTCTTTATACCAAATACACGCGTAATTAAATTAGTTTCATTTATTTTTTGAAATATTTATGTACAAATTATACCCCCATATAGTAAACCAATTAAGGGATTTTTTACTGACTTCATAGACTATGGTTCATTAAAGGTTTACCATTGGCACTGTGTGTATCCCTTTCACCTTACCTTACGGAATGCTCTTACGTAAAAAATATAACATCTTGAGGAAACCCGGGATTTGTGCCTAACATGGAGACAGAATTGCCACCTGTCACATCATGGAACCTAATATCGTCGTCTAATCGTGGGTGCATATGTGCCTATATCTACCCTTTCGGGAATATGGGGTGATAATATTCATTTTATTTAAGTTAAATGATTTGAGGTCTAAACTGAAGATGTTTTAATCTTCTTTACACCCAGTAGATCAAACGGTCTACTAAAATGATACAAACCAACACGATGACAGATTACTGGTTCGTTAATGGATTCTATTTGCGTTTGGATGCCTATATCACTCGAAGGTGATATAAATGTCATAGCTGTTGTCATATCAATTCAAAACGAAACAAACCTATCAATTAATAAGGGTGGTATCGGAATAGAAAACGAACTTCCTTGTTTGTTTTCATAAATACGACATTCGTTTACACAACACAGGCAGTCGACCGTAACACCTTCGGTAAAAAAGACGTACCACATAAAATATTCATGTACCCTTTTGCCCATTGGAAGTATTGATTTTGTTCCTCAAAATCTATCCAATTCCATATTAATTTAATTATTTTGTTAAAGAAACTTGTTTCCTTCTTCTTTTTGTAAGAAAATTATATTTTTTAAGTTTATAAACATAGATTTTTGGGTTTTATTATATTAGAGCGTAAGTTGAAGTAAGTGATAGAGTGATACTAATTACCCAATCTGAAAATAATTTTAATGGTAGCCTTTAAATAAATCTTTCATCCTACTAATATTATAAACAAAAAATTTGTAAGTGTGTTACTTTTTCACCTAAACACTACTGAATTATACAATAGTACATATAATACATTAGAATGACACAAAGGCTACTTTTTAACCGACTACATAAAAAATAAGGCATGTTTTTACGCAATAAATAAGTCGGAAATAAACCTGAACTTTGATCATTCACGCGGGCGAAGCTATTAAAAAGTAAAAATAAGTAGGTAGGTACTAATAAAATATTATCCTAAAAATCTGATATTAGGAGCATATCACAGGCTATATTTGTACAAGACTTTGTACTACATTCTTTAACATTTTTTGTACAAGAGAAAAATAATAAACATAAACAAAGCAACTAAATTGCAACTGTGTCTTACTGCCTTTAAGCCATTTCTTCAAGACAAAAGCAACGTTCACTTTCAAAAACAAAAAAGTATGCTACTTTGTTTTAAACTACAAGTTACAATTATTCATACAGAAAATATTAAGTGTTTTTAATACATTTAAAGCATACCTAGTAAAAGTGTTTTTAGCCTCGGTGGTCTATTTTTAACGGTTTAATTTATACAATACTTATTAAATTTTTGCTTCGGTGCCTTGACTTGAGCCTCGGGGGTCTAGAAGTTCATTTTTCAGACTTCTAATCCGGTAGTCTGTGTTCAAACACGGCCACATGCCAATGTGTTTTTCTAACCTAAGAAAATCGTGAGAAAATCAGGGTTAATGTGTTCGAATTCGATCTAATCCAGTACTGAGCATGGTTTCCCTTCTTGGTTGAAAAGTGAAAACTGACGCCCTCGTCAAATCTTATAGATTATAATAAGTAACCAACCCCGATATATAATATAAACGGCATAAAACAAAAATGAAGATGGGGAAGCGTTTTTTGTGGTACTAAGGTCCCTTAAAGGTACCATAGACGTTACTGGTGCGTTTCTAGTCAAGTTGAGTCTAGTTGATGAAAAAATATATACATTAAATTATTTTTTTACCTTGTTAGAATGATTATATATCTCTGTATGCGTATTCAAATATTTTTGTTTCTTTGTATATGACATTTATTTTGTCTCTCATATCGTAAAAGGAACACATCAGATTTTTTAATTTACACACTGGCCAATAAGCCAATTTTGCCGGGTACTACCATTAGACTAAAGAAAAAAAAATTGTATTGATAATTTATGAATCTAGAAATTACAGTTTCGTTACGAAAACAATTCAACGATTATGAGCTAGGATGCAAAATCAACTTTATCGTAATAATGTACTGTCGACATGTCCTGTTCCTATTTCTAAAAGAAAACAACTTTTTATTGTTAGAAAATCTAAGAAAAACCCAAAAAGTGAAGAACTGGCGCTCAAAGTCGTGAGTAAACTGGTATGAAATCCCTTTTTAAAATATTACGTAAATAAAAGTTTATTATTAACATAATATAATAAAAATTGTCCTAAAGATGGTTAGATGAATAGAATTCGAAACACAAAATTAAAACATTTAAAATACTGGAAGT
The DNA here is from genome assembly GCA_018236625.1 of Lasaia peninsularis. Taxonomy (NCBI): domain Eukaryota; kingdom Metazoa; phylum Arthropoda; class Insecta; order Lepidoptera; family Riodinidae; genus Lasaia; species Lasaia peninsularis. The sequence continues at coordinate 5,141 of DVZL01001761.1, forward strand.
GTTACATTTTGATATTACATCTATCGTATTTTGAGCACCTAAGTTTAATTATTCCAAATGCTTTATCATCAGCTCTTTTCCGAGATAATAAAACTATACTAAAATTAATAACGGTCAATTAACATTCAAAATACATGAAAATTAATTGGTCATAAACTGTCTAATTCCGGAAACTGGTTTGATTTACGATACATCTCACCCAACGTCTATATTTATCTCTCAATACCTGGCACTAGCGTGGTATATTTTCATGATGAACTTGGATGATGGTTCATCAACTTTTGCCATTCAAATTTTTACCGTGTCGATCTTGATAATACGTAGTTTGTTGCTCATGCGATATTTTGAAGCAGGTATAGTTAAAATAATATGTCGTAATATATTGCAGACTATACAAAAACCAAATTTTATCAAATACACTGTAAGGCCATTTGATCGAAATCAATAACAATAGACTTTTATATATCCTAAATTCTACTAATATTATAAACTAGTCGTGCCCGCGACTTCTTTCGAGTTTTCTTAAATTAAATTCTAAAATAAAAATCGCCTTAGCCGTTTCTCGTTACATTATTTGTCTACCAGTAGAAGTTCCGTCACAATCGGTCCAGCTGTTTCAGTGATTAGCGGGTACAAACAGACAGACAGACAAAAATTCTAAAAAATGTTGTTTTGGTATATATGTATTTACAAAGTACATAATATTATGTACTTTGTAAGTATACATAATGCACTTAGTAAAAAGCAATTGTTTTAATATTTCATACAGACACTCCAATTTTATTTATTTGTATAGATGCTAAAGTTTGTGGATGTGTATGTGTATTTGTTACTCTTTCATGCAAAAACTACTTATCGGATTTTCACGAAATTTTACATTAATATAGTTTATACAACATAATTTATATGTAGGCTTTTTTAACTGACTACAATTTTAAGTTAAGTTAAGTTGTACGATAAAGTTGATAAGCTAGTTTAAATGATTATATCTTGTAATTGCTATAGAATCAAAAATTGTTGTAAATTTAAAAATGAAGGGAATGAGTATTCTTATGTTAATAGTTAGATTTTTTGTTTCACTAAAACTTAAATATTAATAAATTATTTCGTGCGCGGCCATTCCCGTAACGTTTCCTTAAAAGAAAAAGTTATTTTCGAGTATATTTTCAATTAGTAGTTGCTCCCGGTTTCACGTCTCATGTTAAGTTATTTAGCTCTCCCACGGGAACTTGTTGAGATATCAAGATACATGTAGGCTTTGTCCTTCTCCAAGTTCTAATTTTATACCATACTTGAAATTGTTCTACATATTTTTTGGCATATAATTTGAAAATTTCATAATATATTAGTTAGTACGTACAGGCAGCTGTTTTATAATATTCATCGACGTTAAGCTTGTGTGTCGGCTTACGAACTTTTGCATTTTCAATTTCTGTCACGTATAACCTGAGAAGCCTTAGTTTGAAGCTTATATGACGATCCTTCGAAGTGGATATAAAAATTTTAATATATTTCATATTTTATTCACGTAGTAGTTTACCAACGCTTTGAGGTTGGTCATTTGTAAAAGGCTTTGTGAAAATATAACAAGGTCCATCGTTAACTTCCCCGTTTCAACAACTCCTAACTCCTAATATTGTCTGCGAAGTATAAACAATAATGAGTCACTAAAACTTACCAAAAACGCAATATTTATAAAAAAAAATTAAACATATTTCGACCGCTTCTTTGGTCGAGCGTAGGCAGTGTCAGACCTTGTCGCACGAGCTCCCGGGTTCGATTCTCGGTTTTTTCTTTATCTGAGAAACATAACGATGCCTGGATTTGTGCCCGATATTGCGACAGACTTGCACCCGGTCACATCTTGGGACCTAATATCGTTAGCTAACCGTGGGTGCATAGTATATATGTGTCCCTTCGAAGATATGGGCGTAATAATATTTATTTCTTTATTTTTATTAAACATTTGTATTTTAAACATAATTTATTTACTACAATTATATTGTGAAAAGTAATAGAAATTTTCTTCAACGATATTCAAAAATCCATTTCGAATAGAGATTATTACAGAAAGTTCGCTATGGTGAACGTTAATTGAAAGTTTTCCAGAGTAGTTAGACTCATCAAACTTCTGACGTATCCGAGCGGAGCCTTGTTGTAGCGGCGATTATATTAAATGAATGCAATTTATATCTAGAGGTGCTTACGGTTCCGAGAAAGTTAGGTTTCCTCTGAAGATAATTGTCTTTAGAATTTAACAAGCTCATCATTCACTTTTCTCATTAATATTGCAAACATAAAGTTCTCTGATAATAAATGGATCTTTGTTCTTTCTAAGTAATTCCCACCTTATTAATATCATCTGTGCTCGCTCCAGTAATGTTACGATTTGGAGAATAGAATATCCAGTAAATTCACATCATGTTTCATTAGCCCTCAGGCTGAAAACACCATTACCATTACCATCTTTGTTTTTATGGGTGTTTTTTATTTCTTATCAAAAATAATAAAGACATAAGTTTATATACACATCGACATTCCACAACAACGCGATTTATTGCTGCTATATTGTTCCAGTGCGATTTTACTGACAAATAAATAACGAAGTTGCGAATAAATACAAAAAATACAACTTCTACGTGCTCTCTATAGGCGATGTTACTTATTAAGATTGTATCACTTGAAGCAACATCATCAGTTCTTAACATAAGTTTAGTAGCAGGCTTAAATAGCAGGTTTTAAAAGCAGTTTTCAATAATTCTCGTTTATGTTTATTAAGCATTCTTAAATATTATATATTCTACGTCTTACAATAAAAATATATGTGTTATATCAATAGTAGTTTACGTAGTAACAATAAAAAACTTTAACATTAAACATATTAGTGTTCATTTCTTAGATTCGACACTACCATAGACAAGGGGAGACGGGTAAAGGATATTTTGTCGGTTGAAATGGTATTTCTTATTCGAGATAAGCAAGATGTCAGCCGCGTGAGAGTTATGATGTGACAAAGGTCGTCTATATGTATTAAAATATATTATTTCACAGCGGTCTCTGGCTAAGCGTTTGCGTCAACGTATTGAACAAGGTCACTTTATATTTGTTTTGTTGCCATTAATTTATGGAAATCACAAAATCGTTCCAGCCTCTAGTTTAACAAGCTGGGTTTTCCTCAACGAAGCACACAGAAGTCGATAAAAAGACAAATGTTAGAAGTATGCTGCATAGCTGACGGCAATTGATACCGCCTTCTTTATTTGTACCGCGATAATTTCTGTGCAAGAATTTGTCGTGTTCCGAGCGGTAGTATAGTGTAGATAAGATGACAACTAAGAGAAAACTATGCATCGAAACATTTATGGTGTGTATAGGCGACGGTTAATTCTTCCAATTAAGAGAGCCACTTGCTTCTTAGTTAAAAAACTCAATTGTACATGGTATAGTAAAAATGTTTTTAATACGCCAGCAGAAACGCGGTAAGCTGTTAGATGTTGGAGCAAAACGCTATTATTATAGTTTGTGGTGATGAAGAGATGGACAAAGGCATATTTTATTCCCAACGTGTGAACTGTCAAACCAACCCTATTACTAGAAACAAAAACGTGTGACAAGGATGTTTGGAAATAACTCGACACAGGTCACCCATTTTACGAACCATTATTTTCATAAATAAATGTTATTAATTTATTAAGCTTAGCCCGTAACTTCTCTCGTATTATCAGTATAACAATGGTCAAATTATGTATCAATACACACACCAAACCGTTGGGGGTCGAAACAAACTTAAAATATTATAGCACAGGTATTGGTTTTTGGGCATCCACTAAGGAAGGATTTTTCAAAATTCAACTCCTGAGAAGGTGACTTTTACTTCACCTTCTCATAAAAGTTTGTAAGAACTAAATAACGACAAGGACTAAATAACTTCAGTAAACAGACACACCCACGGGCAATAGCTAGCACAACTCATTAGCTCTTCCTAAAGTAGTCCTATTCGCTCCTTAGCCTCATGTTGCTGTGGCGGCCTGTGTGACCGTGACCGTGAGGAGATACCAAAAAAACTGAGATAAAAGTGTATCCGAACACGAAAGCAGCAAGTGGTTTTTTTGTTGGTTTGCCAAAGTTTACTTGGAAATTTGGCAAGTAATGGCTTGTCTATAAGTTGGCATCATTTATATTGAATACTCGTGCTTAATATTTGATGTTCGATGTATTTTTCAACAGTTTAAGCTTCTATCTGGAGGTACATATTTATGCAAAGCTTTTATTTACCCCGCGTTCGCACATGCGTTTGGTAAACTGCGATTTATATGTTTATTTGCATCTCTTCATAGATTTTATGAAATGAGACAGATATTTAAATTAAATTTACATTTCTCATGTTCAGTAAGTAGGACCCCCAAAAATGGCTATGGATAATGGCTGATTGCACGAGGTCTATTGCCAGTATGATGATTCGCTGTACGCGAACTTTTCGAAAAAATGATTTATTCTTTTTTCAAAATTTCTTACCGCCCTAGGGCTTTTTTAACTAGGTACTTTATACCCAAGAACGCTAACTGGTCACTTACAAACCCCATTTGAGGGTAATAAGGACCTACTTACCAAACATGAGAGATGTAAATGTACTTAAGTCAAAAAACTCACTTGCACGTCGCGGGGTTCGAGCCTGGATTACTGAAATTGAAGCCCAAAGCACCACTAGACCACCGAAGCTCTATAAATAAAGTGTAAATTAATAGATCAGATTTCGTATCCAGATTTTATTTCAAATACAATTCATAATTTATTGAACCGCCTACAAAAACTCGAACACGATTAATTTCCGTGATTTTATTTTTTTCAGTAATTAAAACCAGTCCACATTGGGTCAGTAACTTTTGCAGAAATCGTAAACATACGAATATACAAACAAACATACATACGTATATTAATACATATACGTGTATAGTCTATACATACATCTCTTATCAAATGGTTGTATGTAAGACATCATCACGTAAATCTCATTTTTGTGATAAGACTTACTTATATATCCTTATTATTTTGCTAAAGTATTTTTAATGTATGTCACTTTGTATTACTGAGCTTTGATCTCACGATACGGGTTTAATCATTGTGATATTGCTACATTATTTGAAATAGTCTCAATATTCTGAAAAAATATTTTTTATTCTTTACTAGCTATGCCGACGACTTCGTCTGCGTTTGAATTTAATTAAATAAAAGTTACTCCTTATCACATTAGCCATCAGCCTTTTAATAAAGAGATTAACCGATACAAACAGGCAGACAAGAATTTCAAAAAGTGTTATTTTTGTCTACGTGCCGTGTATATACGACTTCAGTAAAAAGCGGTTATTTTAATTTGACAAACAAACAACTCAATTTTTTTATAGATATATAAAAAATAAAGTTTTGCTTTATTTTGAAAGTTAAAAGTTAACGTTCAAAATAAATTTATTGAAGAACTAATTGTGCCCGTGACTTCCTACACATTTAATTATTTATATACCTACCTCAAGTGGTTCCAGCCTAAGCTGAACTCCATTTACTATCAATACGATATATAAAAGAGCTCTTTCTAAATTGGTAAATTTTATGTGATTAACATAAATTGACATAGATTATATCATTACCCTGCACAAACATACAGACATACAGACAGAATAAAAAAAACATTATTTTTGGTTCTCTCGCTTATATAAAACCCGCCCATTATGTTTTTTAAATAAATTTTTCATGTACAGACAGCGATCAGTTACAGTTTTATTATATGTATAGATTAATTGTAGGCATATTCCTTGGAGGTATTTGGTGTAAAAAAGAACAATTATATTTTTACCAAACTTAAAATTAACAGAGAGTAATAACATACTAAAGAGCCCAGCTGTGTGTCACAAGTACCTCGGATCGTATTAACTATATTGCTATACTTCTATCTCTATCTATGTATACCTACTCGATAAGGCCGTATTTTTCTTGACAGAACTCTTAGTGGCATTGGCACAGAGCCAGAAGAAACGGGACCTTAGGGCAAGCTTCCATATAGGACACATAACCATTACGATATATCATACAAAAGCTTTGTAAGCAAACTTCTTCAAGACATGCACAACTAGTTATCCGAAGAATAATTCAAGTGGTTCTAAAGTTGTTTTTGTCATATGAATTAACCATACATAAGAGATACTATTAAATCTTCATCGCCACAGCAATATATGTAAAAATCTAACTTTTGGAATAATGTATTAACAAGTAATCAAATTATGGAAGACTTAGTTTTCTTGAGCAGACTTTTCAGTAATTTGATAATAGTTATGCATACCTCACTAGAGGGCTACTTTTTCTGCGTGTTAACTAAGTTTACGAGTATTGTAATTTGATGCTATGTTCTCTAAACGCTAATAAAGGAAAGAGACAAAACAATTAATATAGTGTCGTCAGATTAAAAGCAACACTTTGAAAGCGACATTGTAGGAGTTTTTATTCATTGAAAATGAAAACGTACTCTTTAAACAAGTTCAGTCGATGTGCATTAGGAACTCCACCAATGGACCAATATACACATACATAGACACAATACATATCTACATAAAATCCGTATAACACACACTTCAGATCTGTGACGTTGGCACAGAGCCACAAGAAACAAGACCTTAAGGCAAACTTCCATGTAGGACACATAGCAAATACGATCTATCAAAAACTAAACATTTGTGAGTAAACCTCTTAAAAATATGCCTAACTGAGTAATCTAAAACTAGTACAAAGCTTTCTAAATAAACATAAAAAGTTATTGTAAGTAGTGTGCTAATTATAATATAAAACATACTACAGATCTGTTAAGCTTACTATTAAATTCAATATTAAGAGTTTCTTCCACTGTGTTATTCGATAAATAATTCTGTATTTATTTATATTATATTTATTTAGCTAGTTTATCGGCAAAGTCAAAAAAACTAAAAAAAATACAAGAAAATTACACAAATATAAAAAACTAATTACACAGCACATCACATTTGATAACAAACTGAAAAGATGAGAAACTTAAAACTGATTTTACGTATTACCCACTTAAGTTAGATCTCGGTCGCAAACATGACCTCATAGATTTATATTTAAATCTCAAAGAATACTCTTATTCACAATACTCACAATGGCTTGTACTCGTATTCTGATCGGAGAATTTTAAGTAGATTTTTCTGCAATTCAACGATTTTCACGTACACAGAAGCTGCCACGAATATACTCGTTACGGATATACCGTGTCTCGTGACGCCGCATGTCAATTTCACCGTCTTCATATTGATGTAATGTAAAATGCTTAAAGATTTTGTCATAGAGAGGTGGAAACGGGAGTTATATATTAAAAGGTACTTAATAGCATAACATGCTTTATGTTGATTGCCTTTGTGATCGAATATTCGATTCGAATTTGACCCGCTAGATCTCGAGTTAGGTTCCCGGGTAGGGCAACTGGTTCTATGAGTTTTTCAGTTTTTCTTAAAAACACAACATTGTCTAGGATTGAATTTCCAATCGCCGATACCGCGATGGATTCCCTGTATTTCTATATATTTTTTATAAAAAAAAATGTATTTGCTGCCTACTTTAAAATAGTAATAACTGCCTATTGGCGTTTGTAACACAAATAATAAATTGAAAATACTATGCCAGCTGGAAGTTTATTAACACTTCTTTTAAAAATGTATGGAGTTGCAAATACAAGAAAACTAAAGTTTCATAATGAAGTTTTACATTCCAAAAAGCATACATTATAAAAAAAATAGCCAAAGCGCCAAAGAAATACATACACATAATATCTACATACACAAAAACTTAATATATACAGATAGTCGAGGAAGTTAACTGTAGTTGTCAAGGCGGTTGGAAGAAAATAATAAGATGTAGAAGTATCATTATATAATCTCTGTTCTTAATGAAAATCGAAGTCGAGCTGAAGTCAGCGATTCGAGTAAGGCGTCTACTCGTCCTATAAGGCAGTCAATATTTCGGTCCTATCTTTGCAGAAACTAAATTTCTGAAGCTATCTTGAATCCGCAGCCATCTCGTATATTTTATGACCTTTGACACCATTTTTATAGTCTGATCTGGGAACTTAACTACCGTATCTTGAGCTAAAGTTCAGCACTTTAAATTCACGTTAGATTGCAAACGTCTTAAAGTATCCTATAATTTACGACACTTACAGCATTTTTAATATCGTTCACTCAACAACATGAACAAGATGGCGAACACATATAAATGTATGGAAAAGTTGAATATATAAATTTGTATTATTTATAGCAGGTGTGAAATGATTTTATATATCGATAATAATCAGCGAAGGATCACCGAAGCTCGTACCATGCCCATATCTCCTTCTGCTGCAAAACAAAGGTCTCTTGTCATACGGAATAAACACTTATTATATTGACTTTTACATTGTATAACTTATTCTTATCTTATTAGGTATACAGTAAAAAATTACCAGCCTGGACGGCGGGACTACTACTAAACTTATAGACGAGATATGATTACAATTAGATTGAGTTATTATATGTGTCTATTGTATATTTGTTACCAGCGAGTATTTGTATTAGTTATATTTATAATTTAATTATAAGATAAAACCTTTTTGCTTTATTAAATTTGCAATTTTAGACGAATACAAAGAGATATGAAAGCCAGACTCTAGCCAATAGGGTAGAATAACGCGATGACACCTCTTCTGCTATTGGTTCATGATGACGTGTATATCTTAGTACAATAAAATATTATAATAATAAAATATTTGGAAGTTTAAAGACTTTATTCGTCAGCTGCGACTCGAGACGTTAGGGTATAAGTTGAATCCATTCAATACGCGTCAAGAATGGCGGATCTTGCTTTATTTTTATATGGAATATAAAAACTTTTATCATATAATCGTTCTGATAATTAACACGAGTTAACGTATAAAGCAATCATACATTTTTAACTACTGATAACAGTTAATGGTTTTACTGACGTAATAAACATTTCTACCATACATTAATGAAATAGAACATTTGTATATTATTGAAATTGAGTGAAGATGCAGGTTCATACTAGTCGTAAATTTACTATACGTCCATATTATTTGACAAAATATAAAGGTAATCCACGCAGATAGTGCAATCAGAATGCTTGTTACCTTTTAAATTGTCCCAATAACACACAAAACTCTAACATTATAAGTGTCATGATTCCGTGAAGTATTTCTTTTAGTTGGAAATGTACGTCCCGGGAACGACAAGTTTCTTTCAAGACTTTATATCCCGGAGGAATTGGTTTATCTCAGTAAAAATATAAAACATTTTTTTTATTTTAACAGTTACGTTTGTTCTGGTGATGTCATCTTGTCATAGAAATGTGATAAACATTTATCTCATATATTAAAAGGATTTTAACAATCTATACATATATAAAAGAAATATGAAGTTACACCATTTATTACTCAAAAACGGTTGTAGCCATCTTAATGTTGCATAGTTTTTAGAAATCGTCTCATCACTAGATAACAGAATAAAAAAAACTTGAAAAAATAAGATACTATATTAACATAATACGTCACTCGGGGACAGTTAAAAGTGTAACGGGATAAAATGTTTTGTCCCTTTCCCTATTAGTTTCGTAATATTTAACTCTACAGAGGTTAGTCTATGATTAAATAAATAATAGTTCTCTATTGTAATTAAACTATTACGATTATCTTAATTACAAACCAAAAAACGCTAATACTAGATTATTATCATAGACATTTTATAATAGCTCTAGCTTACTTAGAACTTTTCGATATTTCATAGAAATTGTTTTACTCTTTAAGAAATACAACGGACAAATAGCATTAAAAATAAAAATATTTCTTCGAATTTTTTTTTAAATAATGACAAAATTAAACACTTTATTTGTGTGGTAATCATACTTATATATAACCGCAAAATACTTAAATCGATACTAGACGAAACTTAATAAACATTGAGACCCCGCAGTGTAGACTTTTATGTTTATCACACAAGATGTCTGTAATCTGGAATCGAAACCGAATCTCGTGGATGGATGGCATTTGGCGAGTACCATATGGGCTATGACCGGCTGACGACGCGGTCAAAGTTATTAGAGATAAATACTAAAGTAGACACTCGTTAACAAAAAAAAGAAGAGAAAGCAACTCGCCACCAAAAGGAAAGGATCCACCGCCTTACCTATTCCTGCCGCCATAATGACATTGTCGTGTTCCAGTCCGGAGGATAGGGTAGCCGGTAGACTTACACATAATGTCCAACAGCTCGGGCTGTTGGTCGCCCACAGGGCAGTTACGCACATCTACGGACGGTGTCTGTAGGCCACGGTAAGACAGCCAGTACTCCTGGGGTACGGGTCTCCTGATGGTAATAGACAACTCTGCTGCTCTGTGGTCGAGCTGTTAGACCTTATGAGTGAGTCTATAATAAAATGTGCTCCCATATCAATCTCAGGTTTGGAAATGCACCATCAACATCTTTGGTATTTAAAGAAAGTCTGTTTTTTTATCAACTAAAAATTATAGCCCTGTTTAAATAATTAATATAATAACACGAACCTAACTTTTTCTATTCATTCCGTTGCTCGCAATTATGATACAGGTGAAAAAAATAATATCTATTTAGCTTATTCACACAAGCAGCTAAACACCCTAAGGTCAACAACACACGTTAACATTTTTGGTGTCTATAACGGATGTATATTTTTGCATATAAAATAAAAAGCTTCGAAAATATTGATATGAAGGACTAGAGATTTGAACTTTGTACACAGAACTTAAAAACTGTAGTAATAGTACGAAAAAACGTAGTTTTAACAGGAATGTTTCTTTTAAGGAAGAATCATAATATACATAACACCCTTTATAGTAGAACATAAAAGTGTTATTAAATATCAATCAAAATAACATTTTATAACAACTTACCCGAACAAAGAAGGGCATTTGAAAAGAAAATCAAAACTCCAACAAACTTAAAAGTCAAAGTATTCAAAGCGGGATAAAAAGTTTTGCAAGTCATTAGACTAATCACCCTTTGTTCGATTTTGCGATATCACTCTACACTTGAATCCACAATGCGCACTTCACTTCACTTTTGGGCGCGAAAAGTGTTTTTACCTACGGAAAAGTGATGCCTTAGCGCGAGTGTTCTTACTGATGGAAGAACTGCCACTGCGAATTCAGAGATGAAACGCGCTTGCGTAGCTTTGCACCATCAACCAGCTCTGCACTCTTGGTACATTTGTGCCATAATTAATCTCCGTCATAAACTTAATTACGCCTTAAAATTGATACGACAATTATTTACAACTTGTATATTTTTTAATAATGTAATAAGGTCATGATTTTAGCCTTAGTGGCTTTGTGGTACGCGCTTCGGACTTCCATTTCGGTAATAGAGTTTCAAACCCTGCCATGTACGATTTTCTAACTTAAGTATAATTTAAGATTGCTCTTACGGTGAAGAAATGGGCACTTCCGCTTGCTCCTACTCGGTTCTCCTACTGGTAGGAGCACGAGAACCAACATGTCCTTATACTCCTACCAGTTGGACCACAAGGATAAGGATGTCCTCGTGCTCCTACTAATGAGCAATCATGTACAATGAATATTGT
>DVZL01001762.1:0-16801 GCA_018236625.1 Lasaia peninsularis
ACACTTCACTTTATTAATTTCACAATATATATTATAAATATTGTTTTGTCCCTATGTGCGAAAATTTTCATATTATGGCCAAAAATGCAAAAATAAGGATATCAATTGGCATGGCGTTGACATTGGACCGTGACGTCACGTCTTGACTTTCCGTTTTAGAAATTTGCGAGGGAATTTCAAAAATTCTACTTTTAAAAAATTAATTTTAGTAATAAAACTTAAATAATTGCAAAAATATTAATGTGGGTATATATTTTCTTCAGCAATAAAGATTACACGTTATTTTTTCGGCCATATCTAAATCACATGCATATTCCCTATTACTAGGCTGCCGAGAAATAAAAAGGCTAAAAGAAGTAAGTGGTATTTTTAATAATAATGTAAAATAATTGATGGCAAGTACGTCGCAATTTTTGGCATGGATATATAAGGTAATAAAGTATTTGTTCTATGGCCCAGGCCTATTATAGTATTTGTATATGACAAGTTTTGAAGTCTTTGTGTAACGTTCATCCGCACTCCGCAGAGCTGAAAAATCACTGGCGAGCCTACTGAAGTATTCACACGAAAAAACTGGTAATGAGGAGCGTTTTTGCAACTTTAATGACATTAGGGATGTACTAAAGACAAAATTATGGAGTTTTATGAAAGCGAATATATATTTTTTCCAACTTGTAGTATTATCTTTTTATTTTTAATTTTGCGTTGCGGATTTTTTTTTAAATTTATTGCAAATGAATTTTGCGTATGACAGCTTAGTTTACGTGTGTGGCATTTTAGTAGATATTTTTCCTCTTATAAGTCGGGATCTCCTGTATAAAGTAGTATAGGATAAATGGCTCACTACCAGCAAGAACAATGATGGTAGAGCTCAGTGTAACTTGCTCAGGTCTTGTGCTGTACTTATGCTTTCCTTGATTGTAGGATAGCCAGAAAATGTGCACGTCAGACCACAAGACTAAAAGGCCAATAATATATACAGTATCTAAAAGCCATAGTTGCTTCTGAGCAGGAGAGGCATATGCTTTTTCGATGTCTTAGTACATAAAAAAATCATTACAATCGCCTCCAGATTTCAGGGTAGGGCAACTTGTTCTTAAGAGTTTTTTTCAATCTAACTGAATAACATAGCGTTGCCTGAAATTGAAGTTGTGCCCAAAATGACGATGGACAGGTGGCAACCTGTCATATATATTTATTCAGTAAAATATGCACAAAAAATATACAGAGGTGGACTTAATGCTACATGGCATACTCTACCAGTAAACCAATATTAATTAGAAATGTAATTATATTGTATTTTCCCTATGTCTGAAAATTTTTATAGTATGCCCAAACATGCAAAAATAAGAATATCAATTGACATGGCGTTGACATTGGATTGTGACTTACCGTTATGTAATTTCAAAAATACTACTTTAAAAGAATTAATTTTATTAATATAAACTTGAATATTGGACAACATATTTATGTGGGTATATTTCTTTAGCAATAAAGATTACACTTTATTTTTTTTGGGCTTTATCTAAACCACAAGCATATTCTCTATTAGATAATACAGATAATACAAAATATTTCAATGCTTGCTATCGTAGTCCGGTCCAGGAGGGCACTAGTCCAGGACGAAAGGTTTTACATTCAAACCTTAAGCTGCAACAAACGTCTAATACATTTAAACGAGCAATTCTTGTATATATTTGCCTATTACCTACTAGATAAAGTACACAAACTGATCTAACCTCAAAGCAAGAAAATTAAATGCTTGTGTTATGGATGTTAGACAACGATACTAAATAATATAAATACTTAAACATATATCAAAATAAATTTAATAAACACCCAGACCCGTCGGGAATCGAACCCGAGCCTCGCGGTTAGTCGATGTGGTTAGGCTATGTATATATCAACGATCTCGGAATCGGATGAATGATGAATTTCTTGAAATTTTCTATTTAGGGGGTTTCGGGACCGATAAATCAATCTAACTAGGTTTTATGGGCTTACTAAAGTTATGTTGCTAAGATAAGTATAAAGATTAGATTGGATTAATAACAGTGGATGCCTGGTTACGGTAGCCCTATCTCTTACAGGTTATTGAAAACAGACATTGATCGTGTTTTCATTGAAAAAAAACTACAATATCATTAGAATGAACATTTTTTCGCAACCATTTACAAAGCTATACTCTCTGTCACGAGAACGTGTAAATTATGTAAACAAACGTTCAGAAGTTCTCAACATTTCGGTCAAAGGAAAAAAGTATTTATTTTTTTAAATATTTAATAAATTATTGTTAGTAAAGGGATTGCTGCAAGTATCCGTAGAAAAATACGGTTAGAAATAATAATAATATTATTACTATTCATCCATTTCAATATATTCAAATACACAATAACAAATAACAAAAACGATAAAAATAAGGCAATAATTAACAAAACTAACGACAGTTACAAAAATATAATGAAAAAATAACAAAAAAAATAATAACAACAAAATCCACGATTTTAATAAAGCAATGAAACATATTTGTGCGTATTCAATACTCGAAAGAAATGATTTTAAAATAGCGATCCGAAATTTTGCATTCCCTAAGATCGGCGCGTCCCCGTACCACGAAGCACAAACGATAGTTGTCAAATAATATAAGACTAAATTAAAAAGGTTACTACTTTCATATAACCCGTATATATTTTTATTTCGATTAAATATGTTCAGTTCATTAATGTCACGCAGTAAAAATATTTTCTTGGTAAAAGAAGTTTGTTTACAAAAATTATGCCTTCTCGTGACGGGAAGCATAGATGTCAACACTTACCCCTATAACTCAGTGGCCAAATTTTTGTCAGTTTTTTACCGAATGTGCAATGAGGAGTACTCTCAGTAAGTATTTGGACTGGTGCTAGTGTTTATTTCCCATCGTACCACACATGCGTCGTAGTGGTGATACCACTCCCACCAATGCTTATCCTTAGCATAATTTAAAGTTTTGAAACAGTCCACCTCGCTAAAAACAGTGACGAATTAATTAACATTTCAAATCCTCAGCATGCATTACCCAATCCCTTTTAATGTTGCTAATGTTACCATCGGGTGTGTCGAATGTTTGTACCTACGTTAGAGGTTCTTAGATATAGCCAAGGTGAAGATTAATTGGACAGTCTCGCGCGGTTAGCTTTAAGTCGAATCTCATTTCAGCAAGACAAAGCTATGGGCAAGTGGAGTGTGCCGGCTCGCTGGACGCGATAATGGGACGCCGGCCGGCCGCCGCTGGCGCACAATAGGTCCCCCGGGCGGCTCACTCGCGAACACGGCTCGCTGAGCTGATGCCCTGAATACGATTTCATTGAACATTGTTTGTATTTTAGCCGCGATACCCTTGAGAGAAATCACCAGTTTATCGGTTTTTCCCATTATATATAACACGACTGCTCTTAATATTAAATACTGAATAGTTTTCTTCTTCTATATACCTAACGTCAATTAAGTTCTTGATTCACAAAAGTAGGTAGAAATGCATCTAATCCATTCACAATCTAACGTCGATAGGAATGATTGTTAGGCGAATGAGACGAAATCAAAGACACCTGTATATAACATAACGCCTAGAGTTACAAATCAACAGTCACTTGTCTAAAAATATTTCTTCCCGTCTTTGTCCCGTTTCTATATCAAACGATATCGGGGTCTGCTACCTAACCCAGAGGGATTCGAAAAGGGCGCCAGGTTTTTTTCACAGAGCTACTGCCATCTGACCTCTGCAACCCAAAAGTGAAACCAATTCAAGTTATGTATGTACAACTAGGTCATGAGGGTTCCACTTGTCCAAAAATATACTTGGGTAAAAATATATCCTCAGAACAAAAAATCAAGGAAATGGAAGGTAATATTTTTTTCTCGTTATATTATCTGTTAAATTTCTCAACGGAATATCAATTAAAATGTTTTAAATATTTATTTACTGCTTCATAAAAATTTACTAAAGCTCATTATTATTCTAAAAAAGAAGACTAGAAGCCCTTCCCGAACGATAAAAATTTTCTTAAACAAAGTTAATTAATCACAAGGGAAAGGAAACCGGATTTATAAATTTAATTAATGATTATGATATTAAATTCTGATGAGAAGAGTATATCTAAAACAGAGTTTGTTCTGAGACAGAATAACATAAAAGTATTTTAAAAGCTTTTATTTAACTTGCAATTTAAGTATGTATGTTCGGGTGGAATATTAGAATTCAATTTAGAAGTAAATATTTTCAACCGATTGAGCTGAAATTTTGTGTACACGTTTAGTTTGGATGACAATGCACGATAAGGTACATGACATCTAAATCCAAGGCGGCAATAACTATTCCGCCATCTTGTTTGGCGGGCAGACCAAACAAGATGGCGGAATAGTTATTTTTAAAGCACTTCATCAATATGGGTATCAGAGGAGAGGGCTCGTTGAGAGCAATTCATTATCAATCGTCTTTAATTAGAATTTCGGATTGCAGTATTACGACTTTACTACAAAAAAAATTGGAATCTGAAAAAAATACAACGATGAAAAAGGCGACGCGACGTTTATATTCTACCATTAAGAAACATAATCTTATAAAAAAACCTGGTATTTGGGTTTCGTTTCAAACAACAGGGAAATGTTTTCAATAATTCTATATGTTTGCTACGCGATTACTCTGAAAATACCAACTCCCAAGTGGGTTCACATTATAGAGATAATAAAGTTTATTTCATTTGGATTAGTATTTAACACGAAACATATAAATAAAAGCAAATAGGCACCTTATAAAAAGTAGCCTAAGCCGTTCCTTGTTATATTAGCTGTCTGTCAGTGAAAATCCCGTCAAAATCGGTCTAACCGTTTCAGAGATTAGTCTATCTGTTTGTACCCGACAAACAGAAGGACGAAAATTCTCAAAAATGTTGTTTTAGTATATGTGCGTTGTAAATATTCATATGTACTTGATAAAAAACGGTTATTTTAATATTACATATAATTATACATATAATTTGATTTATCAAACAAAATATAGGATTTGTATTGCTCAGATATAGACCAGGATTCAACGAACAGCCGACGATCGAGAATGCTTCAGCGTATAATTTTTAACGAAAGAGTTAATCCAATTACAGTTCCAACCATGTGATCGATTACTGGAATGAGGACTGGATGGTTTTGTTGAGGAAGCCATATACAGCGCGCACCTGTTAATTTGTAGCGGGCAAACGAGCCGGCCCCTTACCGTATTTGTAAAACAATGCTATGTGGCCCTTTCAGTGTACGAGCTCCAGTATGGCCATACAAGTTTAAATATTTCTTAAAATGTCAGGGTTGATGGAGATGAGGAGTGGCCGATTGAACGAATTTATGACAAATAATAATTCAATGGGCACATCATACTTATGGTACCTACTCGTATAATAATTGTGTTAAGGTACTTACATGTGTGTCATAAAGTGTCATAACTCATCATCCCTAAAGAAGAGATCATCCATAATAAAAGAGATTCCTTAAAACGTGTTTTATAAAAAAAAATCAATTATAAAAGTTATTAGCGAAAAAATTTACAAAAGTAGAAAAAATAGTATACTACAAAATTTTAATTAGCCTTATTTGTTAGTTAAAGTTGTGTGAATTACACTAATTATAACTCAAGAACGGCTGAATCGATTCGGCTAAAAATTGTTGCGAAGAAAGCTCAGAATCAGGAGACGGACATAGTATACTTTTTATTTCATTCCGTTTTTTAAAGAAATGTGTACACGTTGGGGTCGGTACTAAAATCTATTTTTCATACCCCTAAGTGCGGGTAGCACGAATTACGCCGGAAAAGCTAGTTATTAATAAAAACCAGTTGGCAAATTCTGTAACAAAATAAAAGTGAATAAAAATATAATAGTTGAAACAGTATATAAAAACTACTTATTTGCAAACGATCGTAATTTCAATGATTCACAAATGCGATAAAATAACGAGCCCTACGAGAAACATAATACATAATGAATGTGCTTAGAGCCAAGGCAAGTGGAGCAAGTCCATGGATATTAAGTAATTTCCTCAAACTTCCCGTAGTCGATGCTATTTCTGATTATGTTCTGTAACGGATATTACAACCCCGCCCATGTTGATCCACTTGAGATTGTCAATCGTCTGCGCAATGTTTTTGAGACAAGCAGCTAAATACTCTTCTTCAGTATGCTTACAAGTGGAACTACAATTATACATATGGGTATAACTATATATTTATAAACGTCTATTAAAGTAAATATTGAAGAATATACACCAACTGCTTATCAGATCATTCGTCAAAAGCGAACATTGATTTGTTCGGCACTGGCACCGTGACTATATCTAGGTGATAATGTAAGGCAATTTCCTCAGGTACCAAATGCTACAGGCTATCGTATTCATGCTTTTTTAAGTGTTCTCCGCTGGCCACCACCTTTGGTATGTATGAGACCAATGTGAATTTCTATTGATAAACTAATCTATTTGTTTGCTTTTTTCTAATCGTATAAAAATGAATAAAGTGTTAAGAGTTTTAGAAAATTACCACTAATAAACAGAAGATATCATTTCTGATAATGCAACGTCTTATAGTTACTGATCATATTATCCTGTCGTTAGACGTTTTTTACACAGACAGTCAAAACAAAATTAAGGGCATAAAAAATATTAGATTACAATTACAATACTTGGCTTCATCTATTAATTCATTATTAAAGAGAGCTCAGAGAAACAACTATAGAGATTGTATTAGTATCTTTACAATTCTTTAAATTTAACACTAGTTTCAAATAAACATCTACTAACTAGTTAAATGCGAGGATTTTTGATTATAGAGCAATATGTTTCAAACATATATTTGTAGTTAAATATATACAATATAATTTATTAGTATACAAAACAGGAATAGTTAAACGAGATAGTGAGGAAGTGACTTGTCAATTGGTATCATCCTCTCATATTATGTTTTACTGCACTGCGATCAAATAAGAAATCCATTTTCTTGAACCTCATATATTTATTTTTCATTCGAAGCCAACTTCAGGGATTGTTAGCTGCTAAGAGAATGAGAAGTATTCTCGGGTAATTAACATGATGCGAAATTTAATTTCAGTTTCAAACAAGACCGTACTTACTAACAAACAATTTGACAACTCATACTCGCATTATTAACTGCCATAAAGTTGAAAATTGAAGCCCGACGATCGTTTGAACGAAAAAGCTCGCAAATTAGTTTAAATGGTTTCCCCCAGCAATCATTTCAAGCTATGATTTGAATTGCTTATTCAAATCCGTCTAGCTCATAGGTTCCCAACCTTTTATAAATACCGCAGACATACGACATTTTCCTGAAGTCTACAATTAATTTCAATAACGTGTTTCGCCTTTTTATAAACACTTGAAACAAATTGGGTCAGGTCCATTATAATTATAAAGCAACCACCCTTTTAAATTTATTACGGGTAAATAATAGGAACATGAAAACCAGTTGAGTTGTACCGTGATTAATTATTTATTTTGGACTATTTATGATGTGCTAACACTCTAACGATATTATTCCGTCTGAGTTGTCATTAATCATGACAATTGCTTATGACACATCTACACTGACAAATAATGGATAACTCGTTTGTTAATAATGGGTGCAATGTGTAGATCACTCTGTGCAAATTCAAACATATTTGATATTGTTGGTTCTGGCAAATTGTCAAATTGTGTGAGCGCTAGTTAGCTGTTATTAAAAAATTTTACTTTCATGCATAAAAAAACGCAATTGATCAGTGCATAACGTTGAATATTGTAGTATAGAGATGTGCGTTAGTCACTTGAGACAATTTAAAAATGTGACAAGAATCACACATAAAGCGTGTAAATATTTCATATGTTGAAATGAACCAAAATTTTACAAAACTAATAACAACATAATAACTCCGCATTACAAACAACTTGGGCACAAAATAAATTTAACAAAAACCTAAAACAATACTTTATCTTTTAACTTTTTTTGTTATTTCATGTGTAAATTTGGGACTGATTTAATAGATATTTGATTTGCCACTCCGGAATTTTCACATTTCATACATATCACGACTAATAATATTAAAAATGAACCAACAGCAATAGTTTCCAAAGCAAATGTTTAACGAGTCCATTACTATTTAGTACCACGCTTTAAATCTTATGCAACTTTAGGGGGCCAAAACGTGACACTAATTGAGAACCGCTGGTCCATTACCATCGTTATTTTACGTATGCCTTCTCCATACAAAAACAATCGCCTTCAGATTTCGATAATTGGCATGTAAAACGAATCTTGTAAATTCTAAATCCTACATCACTTCTAGTCATATTGAAAAAAGACGAACCATTTGCAAGATAAAGTTCGCACGAAGCTGCCTCATGGGAAATCAGGTAGGCCGAAATTCTGCGCTATTCAAAAATTAATGATGAATAAAACTGGTTCGAAGGGGTTGAACAAATCAATATAGGTATAGAACTTCCTGCATTTGCAAATTGGAGGGTCAACAGTTAACATCTCAGCATTCCCAGCCGATATAGAATACCAGAATGTTGTTACTCGTCGCGTTCTATTGAGCAACTACGGTTTCATACGGTAGCCAGCTTTCCGCCCGTGGTTTCGCCCGCGTGATTTATTTTAATAACATAGATAACTTTCGAAGAGCAGAAGTTTCTCTGACTTATAATATTTAATTCTAATGCTTGTTAATGTAGTCGGTTAAATAGTAGCCTATATGTTATTCTTATGTACAAGCTATTTTACTTTAAAGTTTCATCCAAACCCGTCTAGTAGTTTTTTTGTGGAAGATTAACGAACATCCATCCATACTAACTTTCGCATTTATAATATTAGTACGATATTTACTCTCTACGCCCAAGTTACTCACATATATATGTATCTATGATACAATGTTAAGGTACTTGTAATTCCCAGACTTCCTAATGATGCTTCATCAAAGCGGGTCTGCGATGTTTAGCCTCATGCATAAGTGGCTTAATAATAATTAGCTTAATATAATTCTTCTGCACAACAGAGCTAACAATTTT
Organism: Lasaia peninsularis; assembly: GCA_018236625.1. Taxonomy (NCBI): domain Eukaryota; kingdom Metazoa; phylum Arthropoda; class Insecta; order Lepidoptera; family Riodinidae; genus Lasaia; species Lasaia peninsularis. The sequence goes on from DVZL01001762.1 coordinate 9,076, forward strand.
TAAAAGATATTTAATTAAAACAAATAACTATTGATGATTTTCCCTGGACAAATTACAAAAATTAATCTAATCCCAAAGTAAGCAAATTACATGTTTGTATGAGTATTTCACGATACTTACACTTAAAACTACTTAAATAGATACCAGAATATATTGAATAAACATCTAGATACACTGATACATAAATAATTAGATTTGGTTTTAAATTTTTCTATATTACTTTGACGCCTCTGTGGTGTAACGGTACGGCTGTCGCCTGTTAAGACCGTTAGCCGCGTTGGGTCTTTGGTTTAATTCCCAGGTCGGGCAATTTTTCTCAAATGTTTTTCAGATTAATCTGAGTAAGCATTACATTGGCCGGGATCGGAATGTGCCCGAAGTGGCGATAGGCTTGCCACTTATCACATTATAAGCCCTGTAGTACCTTGGCTAATCGTGGGTGTTCTAGTATATCTATCAGACTTACGAGTTGTCAATAAAATAGCACACATCTGCCTATCCTTTCGAGGATTTTAGGCATGAAGGTACTTTTTTTAGTTTGATCTTGGAGTTATAAATGCTTAACAACTATTTAGTTGTAGTACTCGTATTATGGTTTAACTTTGTCCACCCACACAGAAAGAGGATATCTTAGAAGCAGTGAATGTATCTGCTTACAGAAAAGAACGCGTTTGATGTGTCTCTCCGCGACCCAGAACACCTATCACGAGACAAATTGTACGCTTGTTTCCTGTCTATAAACATATTAATATCATCTATTAATATTCTGACATTCTTTAACAAAATTTAATAGATGATCTTACAAGAACCGCTCTGTTTGTTTATGTAAACTGAGTAATGTTTGGAAAAGCCACGGACTGTTTCGGCTCATTCATTTTTGAGCGGAAGCGGTGGAAATGTTGGGCGTTGTGATGCATTAAGTGCGGCTATTTCGGGAAAGGTATGCTAGCAACGGGAAATAAATCTTTAAGTGCATCGCCTTTATAGGGAGGGTTTCATGTTTGAGATAATAAAGATAACTTGGATGCTTTGGATTCTTGGTTGCTGTTTATTTTTTTTGTAATATCCGTAAGCTAACATGTTGATGGAATTTATGAAGAAAACGTCAAAAAGTGATAACGATGCGTTGCAAATCAAAGTGTTTTAAACCTCTTGCGTTGTTCACCTGCTTACCTAATTGCGCCGGGACATAACCGTATGTATGTTAGCCACGAAGGGTCACGGGTTCAATTCCCAGGTCGGGCAACTATTCTAAAAATTTTTTTCAGATTTTTCTGAGTAAGCATTACGTTGCGCGGAATTGGAATGTGCCCGAAGTGGCGATAGGCTTGCCACCTATCACATCAGGGCCCTAGTACCTTGGGTAATCGTGGGTGTTCTATATATCTGCTGGACTTACGAATCGTAGATATACTAGCATAGCACACCTCTGCCTATCCCTTGGGGGATAATAGGCGCGAAGGTACTTTTTTTTGATACGGTTATTTTCCAGCCCAGGAGGGTAGTACATTAGGCCTAAAAAATCGACTGTAGAACATCGACACACCCGTTACATCTATGGTGTCTAAAGGCCATGTTAGTGTTTACCATCAAAAGAGGAGAGGATTAATACTCATAATTTTATTTTAAAAGTGTACCAGATTCCACCCTCCAGTCTTTACTGGAGCACTAGAACGGCGAGCACTGGTAGTATGCAGTACAGTGGTGATAGTTCGGACGAGTTGCAGAACTTTCTAATCTAATCACAATTTTACAAAGTAATACTTTTACTTTATTTGTAAAAAGGCAAATAAACTTTTTAATAGATTGATTTAACAAAAGCGGAAATTACAGAAGCGCGGCGATGTTACGGAAGCGAAGAGGTCAAGCTGTTGGGAACTTTTCTCATTGCAGCGCTTGTCGTGGAGATCATTGTCTGAGCGTCAATTCACTTTTAAATCTAGCATATCGATGGTATAGAACACGAATGTTGTAAGTACATTTTTTTTGAAACTGCGATAAGTACACAAAGTTTGCTATTGTACTACCTATTGCTATAATATACGCTTACCACATATGTACACAATAAAATTCAAGTTTTTATTGTGTACAAATGTGGTAAGTGTATGTTGTCGTGTTAAAGATCTACTAATGTATCAAGTGTGGTAAGTTTTCTGAGAAAGAAATGACTGAGATAGATATCCAAACTTTAAAATCACTTCTGTAAAAGTTATTTTGTTGGACCTATCACATATGTATGTCTATACCATCGATATAAAAGATCACTTTTAAATGTAGCATATAGCACATTACTAATGATAAATGTATCTAAAGTAATGAGCGATAAAAACATTAACACATACACTTTTTTCTTGTGTATTTAATTTTTGCCTTTCTTCACATCTAGAAAGATTTAACCGAAGAAGATTGTAATTTATGTTTACCGTAATGTTGAAGTCAAATACATCATCGAGTATAATTGCAAAAACATTTTACGAATAGCAATTATTATACAAATATTGTCCATGGAACAATATCGTAATACACGATTACTATAATCATACCGTTTTTTTGATTTTAGTCGAACACTGTCGTAAAGATAGTTAACGTTAACATTCTCCATAGTTTATTTCAGTAATAGACATTTTCATCATTTTCTTATTAATAAATAGAATTTTTTGTGAAAATTTAGTAAAGATATAGTGCCTTAAATATTTCCCCCATTTTTAATATAATAATGCCCTTTGTAGGTTTGATATTTTTTAAGATATTCAGTTTTAATCGCCTCATGTAAAATTGACATTTTCCTATTACTATTACACTATTACATACTATTGTAGAATAGATTGATTCGATATGAACCTTGCGTGTTATACATCATTATACATACACTTTGTAGTATATACATTGGTACATTATACATACAATATGTAGTGACAATTAATATGTGTATGACCACATAACTTTACATTTTCCTTGTACCTATGTTATTATAGACTACAACTTGAAGTTAATATTGCATTCTGCAGCTTGACAAATAATTAATTGATGACGGCACGCCCTGCGGTGTGGCCGCTCGCAAACCGGAAACCGGAGCGCACTACCGTTAATGTCGTGAATTTAGAAAACCCGTTTTGTAATAACCATTTAACCACATTTAAACATGGCGGCCCCTGCTAGTTACTCAGCACTCTCGTTACAACGAACGGACTGGTATGAATAGTATTTGAATTTGTGTAACATGTCTCGGATCAAATTCATTGATGCAAATTAATGCTAAACCGGGACTTTGTCACTGTACGAGCAGCGCTACCACTAAAAGTCCAGACTCTAGATTGACAAAACAACAATTAGCATCTTAAAAAGACCTTTAAACTCTACCAACACTAAACATCGTAACAGCGGTTTTTCACCCAATTGCGTAACACAAAGATGAAATAATATGTTAATCTATAAATATTTGTATGCATGTGTGTATGTTTATTCTTGAAGTATACTAGAGATTAAACGTATCAGTTGAATGAATTATTCTCAGTTCAAAATTAATATTTTCCTTAATATTTTTTTAGCCGCTAAGGTTTTCCAACGACTTTAATTTGTCTTCTCTAGTGCTTTTGATGCAGTGGGATTTTTTAATGCTCCTGTTAAACTATCGATTTAGATATGTTTTAAAATATCATAAATTACCTAGGATTATAAAGTGTCACACAGATAGACAAATTTTGTTTCAGTATTATGAGAAATATTTGCCTTATCATCGTAATCCTTATGATTGGGACTTGACTGTACATTACATATATATTTATTAAAAATCAATTTTAAAAGTCATTCACACCAGGTCTCTTCATACTATACATAGTGCCACAATCTTTGCATATTTTCCGGGTTGTATGAGTTGCGATTAAAGCAATGTTTCATTAAAATTGGGTATTGGTAATTGAAGATACTGAATGCTCATACATAGACATGAAACCGAAGATAGCGGTAGAAGTAAGAAAGTAAAATTGTGTTATCGAGCGGCTGAAGTCGTATGCAAAGTTAAGTTTTAGTTTGGAATGAGATATTTTTTTTACAAAGTATTAAATCAAAAAAAACTGAAAATATCTTTTGTTGTAAACGAACCGACTCAAGAGGATTTTTCTGCTTCTTTACTTTGAAGATTGGCTTCTTAAAGTATGAGTAATATTGTTCGGCTTTTCGTCGGTAAAGCTCCTTTGATCTTATTTTCTGATTTAAAAGCATTAAGTATAAGACGGGATATGACGATATGATTCGTTTACAGAGACACTTAAACGGATTACTTTTCGTCTTTATTATATTTGAAGACATTTCGTGTGTTAAATAAATAATATGTTGTTCGTCGTATTATCGAATTTTTAAATATACTTATATAGACATCCAGTTTTCCCCGCCAGTCAATGCAAATACCAGCTTTTACTGTAAACTAAATAATCTCATATAAAATGTAATTAGAATACGCATAAAACATGAGCATTTCGCTCGGGATTTGAGAATCGTGGCGGAAGGGAGTGGGATTGGAAGATAGGGCTGTCTTATAAATCCCAGAAATGTATCTATTAATAATATATATAACCTAGGGGCTTATATATATTATTAATAAATAAATTTCTTGTTATATATCCCTTTTGAAGGGCTCAACCGAACTGGAAAAATAGAAAGTACAATAAGTAACATATAATTTTAATTTGTAGCGTACAAAGTGTAATTGGTTGTCAAAATAAACAATGAATTTTACTGCATAACATTTATTATGTAATCACATTTTATTTTTTATGGTGATCATTATCTTGTAATGTGTATCACTATGTATAAGTAATATGTACTAACCTAAGACTACATACTAATACTTTTACAGATGAATGAGACTTTCTTATTGTTAAGCCACATATTTTCTTCCTACCTAGAAAGACTTTAATTCGATATGATTCGATCTAAAATTATCAATTTATACATTTACAGAATAGAATGGAAAATATTTTATTTCATATTTACATGGATTATACGAACGCTGCTTGTGTCGCGTCTGTACAATTCATAAATTTACCACCGAATCGGAATGATAAGCCATTTCCTGCTAAGATCCGCCGAAAGAAACTCTAGGGACTTGTCTTTTTTGCACTTTTTTAACAGTGATGTTTACTACTAAAATTTTATTACATATATATATATATACTTGATATTCAATTAAAATAATAGAAGATGAATTCCTGTCTATTGTTTTAATAATAGTTGTACAAATTGACTTATTTTAAAAGTTTTTGATAAAAACTTCAAAAGCAATGACGCGTACGGTGTACAAAAACCTTGATTAAACCAATATCCCGAGAAAGGCATTACGAACGGTTTTAAAATTTATTGATGACGAAATAAATGTATCTAACGGTCTTAACGCCTAGTAACTACGCATGTACCTGACCCTAAACAGGTATTAGGTACAGGATGGAAGATGTTCTTACAGTTTCTAATTTAAATGCTAAATATGAGCGATAGTGTTCTAGGCTCGTTCAGCTGGAAATGGGCTTTTATGGCAACCAGCATGCTCTGTCGCAAAATATACCTACAGTCCATAATCGGTCGTGTTAACCGTTACGGAGGTTTATTCTATACTTTGCAAACTATTTTCGTTATTCATTCTATATTACCATCAGCTAGTAACAATTCAGTTTCGCCTGCTTTGCTCTGTTAAAAATAAATAGGTTTTAAGAAAATTCCATTCCAAAATTTATCGGATTCAGGATGCCTATGTCAGGGATCTTCTAATAATGTTTTAAAGCTTCAAAATTATTTTACAAACTTTTTAATATTAAATCGTAACTTAAACATTAAATACATATTTTCTGTACTGATATTGTCACTTGTAAGGAAAAATTGATAAAATGTCGTTCATTGACAGTGATAAAAAGTCGAGTGTAATATTCCGCCGGCGAACCGCCAGTAAACGAAATTCGGTTGAATAAAACGCGTATCCTTTCAACCCTCGGGTAATAGGACTGAAAGCTCTTAATAGCCGCTCGTGTAATAACATAATAACCCTTTTAACACCAGGGTTGTTAGTTTCACTATGTTTTCATTTTGTAATTTGAGACAATCCTAAAACTTGAAAATTCGTTTATAGTTGGTAAAATGTTTCGAAAATAATATTTTTACAAACCTGCTTACACGACTAAGATTGCCTACGCGTTATTTATTTGCTTTTAACGAGATAACGAGTAATACTCGGATGCTTCAAAAGCCCCCTGCTTTAGTTCGAAATCCTTACAAATTACTTAATTTTTGCAGTGTTAAGCCTCGTGTTGGTTCGGGTTCCTTGTGTCGAATAGACCATCTGCCTGCGGACCAGGCAGCTCGCATTAAGCGAGTTTCGGTTAACTGGGCCACTACCAACAAAATCATTGGAAATAGAGTGCTATACAGCAACTCTCCCGAATAAAGATCCATCTCTTTACTTATATGCCTGCGGACCAGGCAGCTCGCATTAAGCGAGTTTCGGTTAACTGGGCCACTACCAACAAAATCATTGGTAATAGAGTGCTATACAGCAACTCTCCCGAATAAAGATCCATCTCTTTACTTATATATTCCGCCATAAAGAATGTAGTGTTTCGGGCAAAAGGGTAGATTCGGAAGACGTCCGCTTAATTATCCCAGCCACAGGACAGCGACGCACTTACAATATCTATGGTGTCGGTTATGGTTATTTATTTCCATCAGGAGATCCAGGTGCTTGTTCGCCGTCCTATCCTGTCGTATAGTTAATACTCTGTGGTGTAAGGGTACGCCTGTCGCCTGTTAAGACCGTTAGCCACGTCGGATCCCGGGTTCAATTCCCAGGTCGAGCAACTTTTCTTACAAATGTTTTTCAGATTTTTCCGAGTATGCATTTCATTGCCCGGAATTGGAATGTGCCCGAAGTGGCGATAGGCTTGCCACCTATCACATTATGGGCCCTATAGTACCTTGGCTAATCGTGGGTCTATTGGGGATATATTAGATATCTATTGGACTTACGAGTCGTGGATATACTAGTACACTTCTGTCTACCTCTAATATAATAGGCGTGAAGGTACTTTACTTTACTTTTTTATCTTTTTTATACCAAAGTATTTTATGACAAATCCCTCAACTATATTTACATTATAAGATGGCCGGTTATTGTATCTAACGTGAAGTTATGAAATCACACCGAGGTAGTGTTTGTATATAATATAGGATTGAAAAACACGCCGTGGTCACGGGACCACCGCGGGAATTTGAGCTAATAACTCCATATTGTGTTGACGCGCTACCAATTGAAGCCAATAAATAGCACTCCTAATATTGATACTAGTCACGTTTCATTATTAGATTGATTCCTTTGATTCATTTATTTGATTCTTTTGTTCCAATAGTTCCTGTTTTTTAGAATTTAAATTATGTCTTAAAAATCGTCTTTACTTGATGCCTTCAATATTAAAAAAAGTTACATTATATTTTAAATTCGATAACCGTATCGCATTTATATGATAGACGATTGAACTCGTCACTCATGGGATGACCGCGGGAGCTGTGGGTAATAATTTTACAGACATTAATCCGCCCTCCGAAATAATATCGAGAATTATTAAATAAATTTCTTTAATTCATTGGTTTAATTTCTCACAAAGAGTAACATATATCTTTCCAGCCCACTGGCAATATACATGCCGTCTGTAAAAAAAGTGTAATGGCATGCACTCTGAGGTTTCTT
>DVZL01001763.1:0-16795 GCA_018236625.1 Lasaia peninsularis
CATATAGTCATCTAAACTATTAGATGACTATATGACTATTGTGAGCTTAAATACAAACAAATATTCTTCCCTTGATTTTTTTATATAGATATATAAACCAAATGTTGCCTGATAAGCTTTGGTTAGAAGACTTTGAGAAATTGAAAAAAACATTACTTCTCTTTTAGCGGAATCGGTTGCTACGGATCAATTATGTTGTTCGGTAGAACATACTACAATTTTAGTGTAGTAAATGCCATCAAAACCTATAACGTTTTGTATTTTTGAATAAAACTTAAGAGGAAAAGGAATTGATCTCAATTTTAAGTCATCCTTATTATATTTAAATATTTTATACTTATGTACAATATTCACTTTTAATGCTGTCGCCTATTAAGCTGCGTGGAGTCTCGGGTTCAATTCCCAGATTGGGCAACTTTTCTTAAATGTTTTTTAGATTACTGAGGGTAAGCATTACATTGCCCGGGATTCGAAGGTGCCCGAAGTAGCGATAGGCTTGCCACCTATCACATCATGGGCCTTAGTGCCTTGGCTAATCGTGGGTGTTTTAATATGTCTACTGGACTTACGAGTCGTCGATGTACTAGCACACCTCTACCTACCGCTTCGGGGATAAAAGGCGTGAAGATACTTTTTTACAGTCTTATGCATGTACAGATATTTCAGAAAAAAATTGGCATCATTGGCTTTTTAAGAGCTTTAAAAAATTGAGGAGTTTACAGAGCGGAACACGACAATGTCATTACGAGGACAGGAACACGGAGTAGCATGAGGAAAATGTTAAAAATACTTAGAAAGACATCATAAAACCTTTACCTTAAAGTCTTGAAAATTTATCACAAACAAGTTTATAATTAGTTCCCTTTAATTGGTAACTATAGCTTATCACATTCGATAACTCGTATTATTGCAAAAATCGTACTTTCGTCCTTTCCCAACCAGTTACCGAGTGCATTGCCCGACTATTATTACCGAAATTTGAATTGGTGCGCTTTCTTTGTCAAACATACATCATATTCGACCGTCTGAATGAAATGGAGATAGGGCATAAAGTGCCCGAGCGCCGTATTAACATGATTCTCTTATTGAAGCTTCAACTGCTCCCACCTTAAGGCAGGTTATGTTTGAGGTCATTTGGTATTTTGGACTTAGATTTAGTTCTTGATTTAAGCAAGGAATGATAAAAATAACACTATTCTATCAACAAAGTAAGTAGCTATCAGTAGTCGCAGGTTGAAGTCAGATTTATTTTACAAAAAGGATTATCCAAATCGATTAATAATTGGAACTTAACAAACATACAATTAAGAATCCTTTAAAGTCGGTATGAAGTTTGAATACCTCACTATAAATACCAATAATAGATTTATCTCAAAAAGTAAGTAAGTACGTAATATACTAATGTAAATACAAAAAGAAACACCCAAAACCTAATACAGAGAAATACAGGCAACTTTATTCATTTTAAAATCGCCTACCTTTGTTGGTAATCAAATTCAATTCTCATAGCTTTAGGCTTGTACGCCAACCATTTGAGTAACGTTTCACTAACCAATAAAAAACTTAATAAAAGTTGCAATAAAAAAATTAAATAAAAGTCTATTCATTATAATAATAAATTAAAAGCAAAAAAAAACTTTTTAGAAAAAGCTTTCATTATTTTTCGAGTTGTTCTCAACGAACACTTTCATTTGATACCCATATTGTAGAAGTGCTTTAAAAATAACTGTTCCACCATCTTGGTTGTTCGGCCATATTGGATTTAGAATGTTGTCATGTACCTTATTATGCATTGTCATATAAACTAAACGTGTATACAAAATTTTAGCTCAATCGGATGAAGATATCTACTTCAAAATTGAATTCTAAGATTCCACCCAAACATACATACATACATACATTGCAAGTTAAATAAAAGCTTTTAAAAAGTAGTGTTGGACCGGATTCTCTATATAGTATAGACCGTCTGCCTCCCTACCAGGCAGCTCATAAGAGGCGAGCCTACTCGTAGGTTGACTAGGACCAGCCAGACCACTGGTGGTAGACAACTGTGCAGAAACTCGCTGGGTAGGGATCCACCTCTCTACCTGTTCCTGCCGCCATATTGACATTGTCGTGTTCCAGTTCGGAGAGTAGGGTGGCCGGTAGACTTGCACATACGATCTAACAGTCAGACCAGAGACAGTGACGCGCCTAAAACATGTGTCACGGTTGTCTCTTACGATCAGGACCCGTGTGCTTGTTCGCTTCTTTATCAAAAAAAACGTTTGTGGTATACGAGGCAAATAGGAAAGCATTAACCATCAGATGACCCATCTGGTGGTTAATAATAATCGCCGCCTATGAACGCTATGCCTAATACAAATATTTGCCAACGTTAATAAATAAAATCGCTCTTTGCTTGATAGTTGGTAACTTCGCCTATAGATTCCACCGTAAATAACTTGGTCTACAAAAGCTTTTATACAAGATAAGGATCTTTTGGATCTTCCATACTTCTGTACCTACTTCAGTTTTGAAGAGTGAAGCCATTTGACACTGTAAGGAGCTTGAGCAATGACCTACACTGTATCGCATAATATTATGTCTTACACTGTCTCTGATGACTGATGACTGCATATGATTGACTTGCACTTGACGGATTTTTTATGTTATAACGTTTTTTAATTAGTGATCTTAATGTATTTACTTAAAAAGTCATTTATTGCGATACTATTTATTATAACGCCATCTGTTGAAGTTTCTTTGAATTTATTTGAATAGTGTACTGTAATTGTTGTCACGTACACGTGGTACGATAATGAGAGGGGCTTCATGTTTTCTGATTAGAAGCTAAGAGTTTGTCACAATTGTTTATGTTTGTTAACCTAGATGTCACTTAATATGATACAATTTTTCTTCTGTGGAGAAACCGTGTGGTCTGTTGTAAAAATGCGACAGCGGTCTCTAGTTTTAAACTGAAGAGATGGATGAAAGCTTCAACTTATTTTGTAGTACACGTACGAAGGCTCAATGTTAATGTTTATCTATAAATATAATAAAATTAGAGAGTCTGTATGTAATATTAAAATAACCGCTCTTTACTAAATGCATATTATTATGTATGTTTTCAAGGTATAGACTATCGATAGGTACTATATATACCAAAATAATACTTTTTAGAACTCTTCTGTCTTGTTTTTGAAACAGCTGGACCGATTTTAACAGGACTTTCACAGGCAGACAGTTGATGTACTTACTTATTACAGTTTAGGCTAAGTAGGGCTTTTATTTTAGAAATGGATAAAATATATTAAATAAATAGAATCGCGGACGAAGTCGCGGGTGCAGCTAGTATTAAAGAGAAATAGTTCTTTGAAGGCTCTTCTTTGCCTTTGAATAGTCTCTTCAGAGAATCAGTATACATTGGAATATATCAAACTAGCTGACCCGGAGAGCTTAGTACCACCTGGCGTCAACAGCTATAACAATATATCAGTAGGTATGTAAGGAAAATTAAGACACTTTAATTTTTTAAGCACACGACTTTCCTGGTGGTAAGATACAACTGTAGCGTATAGATACCATAGATGTTTTAAGTCACGGTCTTGTAGCCGGGATAGTAGACCAAATGTGCAAATCTACCGGCTACCGTAGACTCTGGACCGGAATACAGCAATATCATTATGGCGGCAGGAATAACCAAACCGTTTAATCCCAACGTGGAAAAAGAAAAATATTCTTCAGAAAAAAAAGAAATCAAAATGACCCTTAAATTTTTAGATAAACGTAAAATCCGCTCGAGTGAAATGATTAAAATTAATAACTTTAAAATAATTTCTGAGACATCTAAAACTAAAAGGTAAAAATACTGTCACATATATATATCGTAATAATTATGGCGCACTTTATAAAAATTGTTTGAGACTTTGACACTAGATGGCTCTAAAACTAAAAAAGATTCTCATTTGGTTGTACGCTTTCTTTTTTATTCTTAACTAGCTGTCCGTCCGCGGCTTCGCCCACTTGAATTATTTTAATAATTCATACAGACAACGTTCAAAGGGCTGATATTTTTCCGACTTATAATACTAATCGCATAAAACATAACCTCTTTTTAATGTAGTCGGTTAAAAAGTAGCATATGTCCTTCCTCAAGGTCTACTCTATCTCTGCACAAAATTTCATCAAAATCGGTTCAGTGGTTCAGGCGTGAAAGCATAACATACAGACAGACAGACAGAGTTATTTTCGCATTTATAATATTAGTAAGGATGGACTTTGATTATTCCTTTCATTTCAAGTCGTTGTCCAGGTCCTCTGTTTAGAATAGACCATCTATCTGGTCGAGCATTGGTTACTTGTGTTAATTGGGCAATGTAGCCACTGGTGCCAGAGTGTTGTGCAGCAACTCGCCCGGGTAAGGATCCACCGCCTTATCAATTCCTGCCGCACATCACAGAACGACCACGAGCTAGCGACGCCCCTACAACATGACTTTCCACCAAGGGAACCGTGTGCTTGCTCGCTGTCTTATCCCATAAAAGAAGTTACTTCAATGGAGATCCTATATAAATTATATAATTATCTGAACTACATGGAAATGTTTACATGGTCTATGAACTATGTTCTATCTAATAAAAAACAATAAATGAAATCGGGCTGCGTAGTGCGCATTTATGAATTATAGTCGAATTTAGATTTTGAGTTTATCCCCTCTCCCATTGAACTCCCTTGAATAAGCCGGATAAAATGTAGCCTATAACCTAACTCAAAACATAGGTCTCCTGCTAGCCAAATTTTGTAACGATCTGTTCAGTAGTTTTAGCGTGAATCGCGATACATACAGACAAATAATAATACAAAATGAGTCACCTAGGTCCATTTTTTTTAATTATCTTCAATGTATAGAATTCACTCTTCTACAGTTTTATGATGAAAATGTAAACGTCTAATAACACAATTAAATATTTTTCTTTGTTCTCCAAAAGAAACAGTTTCCGCCGCGCGACGTGCTATTGTTTTCCCGGTGTTGGTCTGTTAACTCTGCGTAGAATAGTGCCTTTCTACCAAGCAGCTCGTTAGAGGCGAGCATAGGTTTATCAAGGTCATTGCTAGCAGGACCATTGGTGGTAGAGTGCTATGCAGCAACTCTCCTGGGTAATATGATATTTTTGCAAAAATGCAGTGCAAAAATATTATATTACCAGTTGTATATTATATTACTTTGTAATTTAAGCTCAAATTTTATTTTTTCATTTTTAAATTGCCTTAACAAAGGAATCTACTAAAGTGTTCCGTGCCTAAAGGGGAAAAACGGAACCCTTTACTGGACTCGTTGTACGTCTGTCTATTACCAGGCGGTACTTTATAAGCCACCATAGCTAGAAGGTTGACCAAATTGAGTAGACTGACGGGTAGACTGACTAATGTAAATTAATGTAATGTAATGACTATATGTAAATTAGTTTTATTCATGTTTTTTTGGGGTTTTTATCGTTGATGGATATGAAACGGTAACCTTCTTGCGCGAATCCAACTCTCAATGTGCCTATTTTTTTCATGATATAGGTACATATAAACTAACGCTCATAGATACTCGAACGTATATAAGGTATTTTCAGTTTACGAATATTTGAAATCCTTTTACCATTTAAATGTTGTTGTATACGTAGTTTCACCTTCAAAACAAATATTTCTTTCACTTAGATAATTGCCTTTTTCCCCGTGTTGGTCCGGGACTCCTAGCCTCAGTGATATAATATAATGGTTAGCGCTTCGAACTTCCATCAAGGTAATCCAGGTTCGAATTACACCATGTACCAATCAGTTTTTTCTACTGGAATACATTTCAAAATTTGGAAGGAAGACATCATTAGGTAATCCGCATTCGCGTATAAGAATTCTAACTAACCTAGTTGGGCTAAGTTTCCCTTCAGGTTTACAGAGGTCAGGTGGCAGTCATTATGTGAAACCTGTCTTGTCTCTTGTATTAGGTACAGGTTAATATTTTTTGTTCATCACATACCAATATGTTATACAAAAGGTGAGCTTAATGCATTTATAGAAACAATAATGGCAGATGCATAAAAAAACAGTAAAATTATAAACAAAATTGAAAAAAAGAAAAAAGGATCTAATATTGGAACGGGATAATTCCAAGTAGAGGCTCCAAAGAATCCAAAGTTGGATCTCCTGTGTGAAATAGACCATCTTCCTTCCTGTCTGGCAGCTCGTAAAAGGCGAGCATATTATGTTGACTGCGTCACTACTAACCCGACCACTGGTGACTGCTGTGCAGCAACTTACTTTGATTCTAGTCTTGTCTTACCTATCACTGCCGCCATAATGAGATTATTGTGTTCTTGAGGATAGCCGCTTAGCTTGCATATCAGGTTTAATAACCCGGTCACAGTGCAGCAACGCAAATACAACGTGGATGGTATCGAGCCACCAATGTCTCTTGCCATCAGGATAGGCGTGTGCTTTTTTGCCGTCTTATCCCATAAAAAACTAAAACAATCCCTAACGACAAGGAGGTATTTTTGTTGATATTTGACATAAAAAACAAAATAAATACCTTTTTACACACTAATACATAAATTGATTTAACTCACGCAAGTAATACAAGTACACTCGACTTATTTTAACGCCATCTACCGTAAGCTACCATTCATCCCTTACTGTAACTCTCTGATTTAAAATTAAACGGTGGTATGAATTCAAAATGGAATATTTTTTAACACTGACAACATATTTTACCAATGTCAAATATTCCTCAATGTCGCGTTGTAGTAAGAGGGTCTTAGTTTTTCATCCACCAACATTTTAATTTACAAATCCTGCAAATATATTGCAGGAAAAATGTATTTAAAAAAATCTTTATATTTCAATATGAAAGATTGACAAAAAAATCATATTTATAACGCGGAAGTGAATGGTTGTAGGAGGTAGGACATTTCACGACCAACTTGCTCGTACGTTATCTGAGGTCGATGTCAGGAGTCTCCAGCTTTTTGTATGAAGAGAGAATGTGGAGAAGGCTAGAAAAATATGCAGGAGTCGTGACACTTGGCTCTCGATATTATCTACCTACATTGTCAGGGACTTGGCGTGAAAATATGTATGTATATTCTATTTATTTAGGCGATATACCAAATTTAAAACTCACGTCATTAAGTGATATAATAATTTAATAACACAAAGTTTATACTAAACGCAATACATTTTAATTATAATCTATACACTTTACATAACAAACTTCCAAGAATACAACGCTATCTTCCAAACCTCAGCTCTCCTAAAAGCAGCGTCCTTATTGAATAGGAAGCAAGTGTAGGTAATGGTGCAAAATAGTGACGCAGTATTATTGCAGTGGGGGGTGGAGGAACCCATTCCAACCCCCAAAGCCTCCCTCCCAAGAGTGACTGAAAAGTCCGCGAGAAAAATAAGATCCGTATTCCGTCCTGCTTATTCTAAGGAAGCTTTTTTTGTACTTCAAAAGTATACGATATTTCTTTAAGTGTGTTTGTTTTGTATGTGTGCGACGAGAGTTACGGTTATCGATATTGCTGTCTTTGTGTTTGTTTTTTGTAAATACATAAGCAGTGTAATAATTAAGCACTTATTTGAAGTTCTCTAATTTAAATACTTTTTATTAAACATAAGAGGTTTTTTGTCACTTGTAAGAAAGGAGGTAGTTTTAAGTAAGTGTGTTTGTTGTCTGTATTACTTTAGAAATATTTCTCTGATTAAATTAAGCATTGTTGTTATGAAGTATCGAGGAAATCAACTGCGGTTTCATTACTGGGCTGAGAAGTATTAGTAGATATATTAGTGTGGTAAATTAGTATGATAATCAGCTAGCTATGATAAATAATACAAATAATTAGCTAGTTAATGTAGAAAAAAATTAATTAATCGATGATATAATTTTAAAGAAAGAAAATATTCTGTACAAACAGGATTTGAACTCACTCCCTCGCTTTCTAACTGATTTTAGAGCTACTGAGGAAAAAGTCAGCGAGAACGAAACAAGTTCAAATTATATCTCAGGGGATCGTTCCCATGTTAAAACATTTGTATTTAACTAAAGCATGGGGACTATGGTAACATTATAATATCTTTATCGATTGCATTTTAATCGATAAGACCGATTTGGCGAAATTTTTTTCAGCTTAACCGATGGAAAATCAGCTGACTATCGACATGGTACATGCAACAACTCTCTGAAGTACTTAAGAGTTATCCTAAAAAGGAAATTATTGACCCAATTGGTGCCCGGCTTAGGTCCAGAACCAATAATGTAGCAGCAAATTAGTAATATGTGCAAAAACACATCAATGAACTTCAACAAAAAAAAAATCCTGAAAGAGATCGGTACAATGATATGGGCGTATTTGTGTGTTATTGAGATTTTAAGTGCACAATCGTTTGGTTTGGCAGTAATTATATTGTATTCGGTATACAATAAATATTTGTTGTATCGTATATAACTGGAAACGATAGGGCTAATTCCAATTAATACAGTTTTGCATAATAAATAGACTCAGGAATTCAATTATGACCAAGGTAAAACAATATGGGAACCATGGCGGCATCTGTATAAAAGCTCAAACAAGAGGTAAACAATGTTAAGCTTTAATAAAACTCCATGAATAGTTATACATAAGCAGACTGCAAATGCAACTATCTGGTCGAGGACACCTAAACATACCGCTCCTGATATAGGCTCGGAGACAAAGTATTTAGCACTCGACGAGTTCTAAACAATTGTATAGAGTGGTTCACCATACATTGCGTAATTTTATAGTAAGTCGAGCTTTATCGTGCCAAAACATTGAAAAGGAAATGGCAAACTATGAATATGTCAGGCAGCAAAGTCATCGAGTTTAGATTGTAAATTATTAATAGTATAATTTAATGTAAATTATAAACATCACGTTCACATTAACAAAGGACTCGCGTAATTTATATTTCTCCATTATTGTAATGTTAATCTAGGTTCACTTTAAAAAACATCACAAACTAAACAAAACTATATCAATAAGATACATTAAATATACTAAAAGGTTATACAAAAAACCATTATTTCTACGTAAGAAAAAAATATATCATGTCTTGTTTTATCGAGGCTTAAAATCTATAGGACATTTCAACGTAGGTACATTCAATGAAACTGAATGCAAGTGGCCGTAATACACATTGGGCCTAGTATTTCACTCACTATATAACGGAGATATTAACTTAGGGACCACAAAGTGGACCCATAAACCTGGTGGTCCCTTACCCGTTGTTATGTGTGAAGATTTTTAGCAGTTAATTGCTACCAATAGGCCTATAAAGGATTACTTTTCAAAAACGGTAAACATTCTTTATCGTAGATCTTTTTTTTATCGGAAACAGGCACACGGGTATAATAGTAAGAGAAAACCGTGGCCTATTAACACTATAGATGTAATAGGTGTATGGTCAGGCTGTTAGACCTTATGTGCAAGTCTACCGGCTAACCTACCTTCCATACCGGAATACGACAATGTCAGTATGGTGACAGAAATAGGTAGGCAGATGTAAAGTTAGTTTAGTCATTAGTCCTTTACCACCAGTAGAAACCGTGTATTTTTACACAACCATTTGTGGTCTAAACAAATAAAAATATATGTCACTACATGTAAACCAGCAATGTATGGCAAGACATAAGTTATTATTGTCGATAGTGCGGTCCGGTGGTAGCGGGTGGGTGTGAGGCGACGGTCCTTTGATTCTGGCGAGATTAAACGTGCGGCAGACGGTGGCGCCTCCATCGATTGTTGTTGTAATTACAACGCTATCCTCGCTCAGTCGCAAATGAAATTGTTCCGGCCAGAGCCCGCTATGGATGCCTGTGTGTTATTGCAGTTGTCCCAACCAACCATTATTATATTTGAACCGTATGCCTTTGTATCGCGTGTACTGAATTCTGTTCGTTTATTAATAGTATTATGAATTCGGTCAATCTAATTAATATATGAATATTATAAAGTGCATCGCCTCTGCCGTCGAGTGGAGTCTAGATATGACGCGAGGTCTCACGTTCGATTCCCGGGTAGGGAAAGTTCTTATAATTATTTGCAGATTATCGATAAAGCGTAACATTGATTGACCTCGGATTTGTGCCCAGTATTACAATGGACTTGCCACGAGTCACAAAATGGAACCTTATGTAGTCGGCTTTTTGTAGGTGTATATCAACCTCTACTTACACTTCGGGGAGATCGGCATGACGATATTGTTGAGAAAATGATATACTCGCTCGCCTTGCATAAAGACAGTGCTCGCCATTGTCATTTTCCAGTTCAAATTTAGTAGCCAACAAACTTCTATAATCTCAATATTTCAGTTACAGGAAGGAAACGATCAGATAATACATCTTCCTATTTTTCTGACGGTTCTGTATAAAAACCTTTGTGTTAAACTGGTTCCGTTAAATATTCCTTGTGGTTCTTTTGAGATTTATTATATATAAAGCCCCGCAATGTAAAATTAGTTAATATGCTGACATATCTATTAAAACACACTATTTAAAAGAAGAAAAGTTTAATTCTATTTATGTCTGAAAAACTGCTATATTTCGTAATACATAATGTATGAATTCAACACGTCTGCGCAGTGAAATAAACCAAGAACAAATCAACATTCGAATTCGAAATACGAATGAGGACCAATAAAACATTCGTAGTCCCAAACGTAGCTACGTCTACGTGACGTAGCCGCCTACAACCAACGCATGCGTAAACCACTCGTAGATACCAAACGGACAGTTCCAATTTCAATCGTAGAAAAAATATAACCAATTCAAATGGAGAAGGCTTTGCCGCGACCAATGGGAACGCTTACAGTCGTCATGCCGACTGTGTGGGCGTGGCCAATGATATCTAGCATTGGAATGTACGTTGTATTTATTTTGCCGGCTCCGAAGGCTCTATTCCTTGGTGTTTGAGCTTCTTTCTCTTTGTGGAATCATTGGTAGAAACCTCCGTGTAGAACTGGAAGACGACATTTCACATTATGTACGAATATCCTACCCTTTGTAGATCTCAAATCTACATAGAGGTTAACTAGAGACTGTTATACAAAGCCTTTTATACTTACAACGAATTCGTTTAGAAATATTTTACTTTAATTATATGAACACATTTAAACTAGAAATATGCAAAAGATAAACATAATAATTAAATATATAGACATAAATAATAAGTTATTTTTTAATCTTGATTAATTAAGCTAAATAAAATAAAATCAAGCATTTCTATAATTAAAAAAAGGCTTTTAATAATACTATAAAAACAAACATATTAATATGATCAGCAATATATATTTTGATAATTCAATATATATTTAAAATCGTTTACTGATTTGGTGAGATGATATTAATTATAAATAATAATATTACTGTTAAATAAGTCTAATATTTAGAAGCATCTTTGAAGTAAATTGTGACAGTTATATATAAGAGTATTGATTTTTTGATAGGGAAAAAAAAGGAAGGCAACGATCTATGCAGATCTGGAGTGCTCTCGGCACATCAGATGGCACCGGCGGCCCAGCCTCCGCAGACAATCGAACAGTGGGAGGCCCCCCCACTTGGAGGTCGGGGAACCAACATAGACTAATTCCCCTTAGAAGTGTACATGTATTTCCACAATTTAAATTATTACTCTTTTGAAAATGATTTATTTACGGAATATGTGTTTTAGGAAATCCTCAAAAAATAATTATATTTTAGTAAATAATTCACGATTAAAATTATTAATTACTCATAAATAAATATTTTATTCCCGATTTTATTTAAACCTTAAATTATGGTTAAGTATACCTAGTATAAAGTATACTCTTTTCTAACAATTACTATGACTAAATAAAAAAGTTCTTAGAATCGCGTGACTTGTACTCGAAACCTACACTCTATCTACCCCTAAGGGACTGAATGTGAAGATATATATGTATCCCTTTCTGGAAAAGACACTGCATAAAGCAAAATTGCAATGAGTTTTTCTAACTTAAGTATATTTTCTGAGTGCTCTTACAGTGAAGGAAAACATCGTGAGGAAACCTTGAATTTGTACCCAATATGGCGACAGACTTGCCAGTTTGTTATATCATGTGACCTAATATCGTCGGCTAATCGTGGGTGCATCAGTATGTATATCTGCCGACCTCTTCAGGGATATGAGCAAACTTTACTTTTAATCAACTACTCACGTTTTTCTCCAAATGTGTCTTATTCAAAAAGGCGAAAAATTTTTTACTTGACTGCATATGTTTTGTGTGTTTTCTATACAATCACTCTGCCAATTATGGATGAAGTCTCTTCTGTAAAATAGATCATGATTCAGAGGTTCCATACACGTACATGTGATCAACAAAAAGTTTTTGAATTATTCTTCCAAATTTGTAATTTTTTCGTTTTACGATGAAGAGATTAAAGTCAGTTTTTTGTTGTTCTACTGCATCTAATTATGACACTCACATATAGATAAACAAAAACGATTACCAAACTGTTAAGCGAGCATATAAAAGATTGTATGAAGATTTGTATGAAAAAAATATTGCAGTACAAAGTTCGCTGGGACAGCTATTGAGAAATATTTTCCATGCCAACTATCATAATCAAAGTTAACTTGAAA
The DNA here is from genome assembly GCA_018236625.1 of Lasaia peninsularis. Lineage (NCBI taxonomy): Eukaryota > Metazoa > Arthropoda > Insecta > Lepidoptera > Riodinidae > Lasaia > Lasaia peninsularis. The sequence continues at coordinate 12,645 of DVZL01001763.1, forward strand.
CATGAACTACACAACAAAGCTGAATAATAAAAAAGCTGAATATTTTGAAACACGAACTACATAACAAAGCTAAATATGTAAGAAATATACCTATTACCGAAAAAATGGTATTGATATTCATTTCTATAACTTTTATCTTTGCCAATATCGATCCGTCGGCAGCGACTTCCCATTCTCGAAGTAAAACACGGCGGGAAGGAAACCGCGGGATAAACCGCCCTCCCCCTACCCCACACCCGATCTTTACGTTTCAGGAATAAATATTTCAGAGCGTGTGCTTCGGTAAGTTATGTATCGCCCACGAACGGCAACAATCCGAGAATGAGAAATACTTCGTACACTTTTTATGTAACTTGCCTCTGTTAATTAAACTTTATGTTGGTGATTAATTGATTTTCTTACTTTTTGTTGTGAAATCTTTTTTCAAAAAGCTATAAGGTCTTTTATAGCATCGTTGCTGATTTATGTATTGTGAATATGTAGTGAAGTAAGGTATTAAATATTATGTCTTGTATGTTTTAAACTCACCTCAAAAAGAAGGTTCTCGATTCGACTTTTAAATGTTTTGTTACGCAATTACTCCAGATCAAATGGATTTTAATTAGTTTTATTTCGTAAAATATGGCATACCTTAAAGGTATTCCCAAATGTTATGGCAATTGGTTTAGAGCTTTTTGAAATATCAACAAAACCAAAAAGATGGTTTACTTGAACGACAAAAAGTAGAATTATATTTTTTTAGCAGTTGTAAGCTACAATTGTCAAATATCTTAAAAAAAAGCCCTGATTGTAGAATCAATTATAGTTATAGATATTATAATTTTTTGTGCAAGTGTCATTTGGTTATAGTAAATTTATCTTGATCACAAATATTAATAATTGAAGAATAAATAATAGTTATGATAACTTTTAAACTCGTTTTATTATTCCGTATCTTTTCTGTGACTTTTTTTACGTTTTTAATAAGTCATATCACTTCTTCTAAACTTGGTGTTTAATGTATCATGAATATTCAAATACGCGCTATTCGTTTAGTAATATATTTTTATACATTACATAAACTTTACTGGATAAAGGTCTTATGATTATGTTTTATAATTTAGATGATATTGTACTTATATTTGGTTTAAAAGTGTACTTCGGAAGTGAAAGTTTTCTATCGATAAATATATTACTAACAGTAACCTAAGAGTAGGTATGTCAAATACTTCCCTAACTTTTTTAATTCATTTTTTTTTATATAAATTTTATAAATTACTTCTATATATTTAAGTTTATGTTAGTGAATTGATTTTTCTTTTCATGTTCACGACTATTATGGTTTTTTGTAGAGATTATTTTTAAACAAAAATATTATTATTATTTTGCAAATTTCCACCAAAAAATACAGTAGTATTGTGTGACTCCATCAAGCAAAACACATAATTTAACCTCAAAGTAGGTTTCGCCTCACAATCGCAGCTTCTTCTGGAGAACGAGATTACTAACTAGATTGTAGAGCAAGACTTCTAGCCATAGTAACAGTGTTAGTTGCCTTACTACTCGAAAATAGTTAAAGCGATTTTGATAAAATTTTATATGAACATTTGGCAGGTCTGAAAATTGGTTATTATATTTTTTGTACTCCTAAGAGCGGGCGGTACAAAGTTCCGAACAAGTACAAAGCCAGTTTGTATATATAAATGGATCTCTTTTTCCATGGTTAAGCAATAATTTGTGAACGGCTTGATCAAATCGAGTTTTTTTTTGTTTTCTTTCTTTAAAGCTTGTGCCCTTTCTTCAGGTTATTATGGAGAGAGAAAAGAAGAAAAAAATAAGGAGAGTAGGAAATAACCTCATTTGAAATTTTCTTGTATAAACTGTTATTAGCTAAAGTTACAATTATTATTAGTTGTTGTTGTTATTAGTTATCAACGCTAACTAGTACAAAGTATGACAGGTCAATAAGTTGCGAATATGGATGGAGTAATTTTTCATAAGTTTACATGGTTTGCATAACCGACGGCGCGAGTTTTACATTTGAAATGGGAACAGCAGGAAAATATCAATTACAAGCTTTCCCAATGAACACAAAAAAGAAAACATAGTTTCCTATATGTGTCGTGAACAGTCATTTTTCTACTAATTTAGACGTTATTCTCAGCTCATAAACAGAAAAGTACAAAATGTTCAGCGAAATTTAGCTTTGTATTATAACGACAAGATCTCTATTTAATGGAAACACGATTATTAAATGAATCCTGAAAATAAAGCACAGCTAGATCGATTTATCGCCCCCGAAACTCCCTATATACAAAATTTCAATAAAATCGTTGCAGCCGTTTCCGAAATCGCTGATATATATACAAGAATATCTCGTTTAAAGTTATTAGATTTCATCCTCCCACTCTTTTTCACCGCGTTCAAATTGTTAGATAATTTAAATATATATTTATTAATATGTAATGAGCCCACCGTTACTAAATCTGACGTTTTCGAGTATGTTTTCAAGCCTATAAAAATTACACAGACTACCCTACACATGCGCCTCTATATAGAGAGTGCCTAAAAGAATGATACCATACCATAATCGGACTTGCTCGCGACGAAAAATCCTCTCATGGGCTCCCCTACTAATACTTGTAATATCAATGTTTGTGTATTGGTCGACTCACATACATTGATATTTTATTAGGTACCGTTGTCAGGTGTTTGGCGAAATTTTTTTTTAAACCAAAACCAGCCAAGTGCGAGTTGAAGTCGTGCACGAAAAGTTACATATTCTGTAAAAACGGCAAAAAATCCCGTTTGTTGTATGGGAACATCTTTATATAAGTATTTTTTCTGTTTTTGTATTTGTTGTTATAGCGGCGACAGAAATATATCATCCTTAAAAATTTCAACTGTCTAGCTATTACGCTTCATGGGATAGGTACTTACTACCTGGTGAACGGAGCGACGAACGGAACAGACGAACAGCGTAGTCTTAGTGATAGGGTCCTATTTAGCGCGTTGAGTACGGAACACTAAGGGCCCATTTCACCAAGTCTGAGTAAAGTATTAATTAACTACTCATTGATTGGTACTACTTGACAGATAAAACTATCAAGTAAATTAGTTCCATTTTACGTTACTCGGACTTTGTGAAATTGCTTTATTGCTGCATTTATTCATGAGTTTACTAAATGATTAGCTTACTTGTAACTTTACTCAGACGTGGTGAAAAGGCCCTAAAAATATTGTTTGAGCTGAGAAACGTTTTAGGAAACCATCTCATTTTTGGGGCATGCGGTTCCAAAAAGTAAAAATAGTACCCTAATACTAGGATTCCGCTTTTCTTCTGTCTTTCTGCCCTCAGGCTGTATCTCATGAACCGCGATAGTAAGGCTGTTGATATTTCACTGATATACAGGGTGACTGGTAAGTCGAGCGACATATTGAAAGAGCGTGTCCAGTATCTGATCCTGATTCCAAAAATATATATATTGTATGACCTTAGATTTTATGGTGACCTTAAATTCCTTAAACTTGGGTGCGCATTTCCATATGATTACAGAATTTCAGGAAAGTTTTGTAAATTTTGATGAAATTTAAGGTCATAGGTACAATATATGTATTTGGAATCAGGATCAGATACTGGACACGCCCTTTCAATATGTCACTCGACTTACCAGTCACCCTGTATATGTGATGACGCCATAACACTGTAGCCATAGCTAAACTTTACAAATAAATAAAATTGGAGTGTCTATATGTATCTAATATATAAACAAAATAACCTGACGGCTTAGACTGCTTTTATTTAAGAAATATATTAAAATAATTAAATAAAACTGCGGACGAAGTCGCGAGCACAGCTAGTAAACAATAAATTTAATCCCACGTTTATATTTTTGGCTGAATCTTAAAATATCACGAGTGAAGTCGCGGGTCGAAACAAGTTTTAAAGTTAATGGGATCCGTACCAGTTACGATACAATAATCGTTTGAAAACTCCACTGTAATTATAGTCGCCATTTTCTTGACCCAGTATCCTACTTTTGTTCCCAGGTAAATAGGTCACGAGAATCACCAATATAATTACTGCATGCCGAGAGAATGGTCCGTCTTAAAATGTAGACCTATTTTTAGCTTTCAAAGAAGTTTCCGTATCAACACATTTAAGAAAAGTA
>DVZL01001764.1:0-16791 GCA_018236625.1 Lasaia peninsularis
AAACAAACAAACAAACAAACAAACAAACAAACAAACAAACAAACAAACTTTTCCTCTTTATAATATTAGTATAGATTTCGATGGTTTCCTGGATGGTTCAAAAATACAATTGTACTCGGTAGGTGGCTCTGCTGTCAACTACGATGTAACGCGAAGCCGAGCCGAGGGGCTAGTAGATTAATAAACTTACAAGTCCGTCGCAAGCTGAGATGGCAATGTTGGAGTTTGGTTGTCCTCTGACAGAGCCGGTGTAGTGGCAGGAGGTGGCCGACACCTGTGGCCGGTCCCGGGTGCGCCCGCGCACTCCATGCCGTTCCACCACCAGCGCTGGCGTGATGAATGTCACCGAGGGCCTGCACCAAAAAAAAAATCATTATAAAACCTTTTACTCCGAACCTCATCCCATTTCTATATCAGGTTATATTAAGGACGATTACCTAATCTAGGAAATTTGGCAAGCGACTGCCATCTAATCTCTGCAACCAGGAGTGAAATTAGGTCAAATCAATCTAGATTAGATCGAATCGAATACACGAATCCGAGTTTCTTCAAGATTTCAAGATGTTTTCTTTAAAAGAATAAGAGTACGTACCTACAAATGAATTAAAAGAAAAAAAAATTAGAAAAAGCTTTTATTTTTCGAGTTGTTCTTAATGAACCCTTTCATTTGATACCCATATTGTTGAAGTGCTTTAAAAATAACTATTATATTCCATCACCTTGGTTGATCCGCCATATTGGATTTAGAAAAACTCATTGGTACAAGGCAGAGTTCAAAACTGGACTATCGGAAAAGAAGACCGAAGCGTTAATCGCTAGCCCACCGACGACGCAAATTTTTAATATAATGAATAATATTAAAAATCTGCTTAATTGTTATTGAAAATTATAAAGAACGTAGAATCTATCTTTCCTGTATTTATTTTAATTTGTTTTTTATACCGAATTATTCCACCAATACAATTAATTAGACTACATCCAGATCTGGCACCATTATATTATCTTAGTTTGACAGTATACATACAGATTTTAAATCAGGGTAGTCGGTTTTAATTCATCAACAGATCTGAACAATCTCGGTATCCATGTTAAAGAAAAGTGAATTACTTGTAATCAATCCGTTCGCTTTTTGCCCTCCCATACCATAAACAATAGTAGATTATAAAATTCTTAGAATACTTCTAATTATACAACAGACAAGTTATAATATATTTGGCATGTGCCATTAAATACTGGAAGCATTCTTTTTGCTAGATATATATCATTTGTTTAACATAACTTGTTTTATTATCATAATTTATAATACAAAAACTTCACACGAAATATCTTTATAGACCATACGCCACAAATATAATGTCTGAATGGATAAATTTTAAATGAATTTATGACTTGAATGCGTTCAGAAATCATCAAATGTTGGTAATAAAATTGGAGTCGATATTTCTTTCATTTTTATTCCAGTAAGTACTTTTTAAATGATGAAGATTTTTTAAAAAATACTTCCCAGTTTTATTGTCAATTAATCAACAGCTAATATTTTTTTTATCCACAATAAATATCTATTTAAGTTGGCGTGCTCGTCAAAATAAATAAATAAAATGAATTTGGGTCTCCATAAGTTTTGTCATATTTATTAGTGATCATATTAATGGATTACTAATAATAATAATTTATCTTTGCGATGCAAAAAATCTAGTACCTAATATACAGTTTTTTTATAGTAATTTGGTTCGCATTAAGAATGTAGCGTTTCGTCAGTGTAAAGGTAAATTTTATTAGCGCGACAGTCCCGTTTGACAGGATGACTGCAACTGGTCACTGTGAACTTGAATTTCTAATTTTAAGTGATGTGATTGGTTAATAAAGCAATGGATAGCAATAAAACACGACGCGAACGTACTTTAATGAAAAAAATTAGTAAGTTTTTCCTATATAAGCAAATAAAAATTAAGAGTCTGTTTGTAAAATTAAAATGACCTCATAAGTACACGGTGTATATTTCAAAATTACGTCTGTCTATTTTTGTCTGGAACGGTAAATAGCAGATAGGAGTAACTTAGACTACTTTTATACAATTAAATTTAAATACGGATGAAGTCGCGGGCACAGCTAATATAACAATAATACAAAATGCTGGTAGAAAGCAATAAATTGTTTTCATTACATCGCATATCTGTAGAGGAATTCGTCCACTATGGCGATGATCATAAAAACTAGATTTCGAGGTATACGCTGAAGATTTATTGCGTATATTGCCGCGGCCTTTATCGAGCAGAAACCGGGAAAGCAATTTATTAATCAAGTCAGAAAAGGCAAAGAACGCATTGAATCTTCATTCAATCCAATAACTTAGTTCAAAACCAGGTTGATGTACGTTGGAAAACTTTTGCGGAACTGGTATTAATATTAACTGGAATAATAACCTACATCTAACATTCACATAGATATAGATTTCCTGGTAATGTTAACAAAAATATGGGGTACTGTTTTAATTGTCGTCGAGTGATTTTATACCATTGGTAAGGTAATAAATATGCCTCATATCAGATATTACTAAAAATTTGAAAAATATTTCTGACGAGTGACCTTTACACCCGATTAACAGCAATTCAAAAATGACGTACCTACACAATTTAAAATACTTAATTTTTAAAACTTATTACTTATATTGGACACATTTAATAAGCTATAGCACGATAAGTTTGTTGCAAACCCCATTAAATATTTAGCCTTGGGTAAGGTGAGCTGTCGATCGTCAAGCAAACAGCCTGAGTGGTAACTAAACAGATAAGATTCATTACGGCAATTAGTTAGTGCAAATACGGTCGCCCCGAATGTGGCGTCGCTGCTGTACGTGCTCACACAACACCGGAACCGCTACTATAAACTTTTGTGCTTTCGAATCGATCTATCGATATGTTACGATAATGTAAACGATTTAAAATAGACGAGTACCCTACTATACTTTGCTGTAGTATGTAGGGTGTTACAAATGAGAAAAAGGGATAGTTTAAGTGGATGTGTCAAAATTCTATCTAATTAGTCACTATTAACTGTTTGATGATGCCATGGGCGTGATGCGAATGCAGTGATGTTTCTTTTACTAAAATCGTCGTATTTATAAAATTATTAAACCGTGATTTTGTTGAAATATCTATCCTTGTTATACGGTATAAATATGTAAAAAGAAAAGATAATAACAGATATAACAATATCACTGAATTTTTTTTTATTTTTTTGTCAATAAGGTAGGTGAAAAAAACTTTCCTTTAGCAAAAAAAATTGCGATTTCTAATCGGCCTCAGCTTTTGAGTCGGCCAGGTGAAAAATTCATTCAACTACGAGTCTGTGGCCTACTCTACCATTTGATGACATATCGGTGATTTGTTTTCTATTACTCATATGTGTAAATTAACTTCTACCGTTTGATCCTATTATACAATCCATTCATGCTACGTTACGAACAAGTCATAAAGGCAAAATTGGTCCATTATGTTAATTTATTTCATTTTTAGTGTACCGTACCCAAAGTGTAAAAGCGGAACTTTATTGCTGACTGTCTGTCGCCAGGCTGTATCTCGTGAACCGTAGTAACTAAACAATTGAAATTTTCACAGATGTATTTTTGTTGCCGCTTTAACAAAAAAAAATACTAAAACCACAATAAACTAAATTTATAAAGGGTTCCTACTCACTTACAAAAAATAAGTGATTTTTTTGCCGTTTTTACGGACAGTGGTACGATACCCTACGTACGTGAGTCTTACTCACACTTGGCCGGTTTTTTATTTATAGATTAAGATTGAGTCGATTTTGTTAATTCAATATTTATGATTCGGTCTCCTTGGTCCTTATTAAGGGCTTTTGTTATTGGCAGTGTACATTTTAAGCATGTTTAAATAAGACTTCTTGCGGTCCAGTAGAAACATTCCATGACAAATATTGCGCGTCGATTGTAAGAGATTCTGTTACTATTTTCCAAATAGACCTCGCCAGCACTTGGAAGCATACTGCTGCAAATCGAAAGAGGCTCTTATAGGCTTCCTTAAGGGGTAATATCAAAACTTTCAAGGATACTAGACTGCATCAGGTAAGGACAGAAATTCTTAATCATTATAAGAAGAAGACTAAAAGACCGGGTTGTCAATAGCGCTTAGTCAAAAAACGGTACACGGGAGATTCGCTAAGATTTAATATTTAAGTTTAAGGAGCACAAGGAAAATGAAGGTTATTTAAGGCTGACATATTGAATCCAATTGTAGAATTTAACTGCAATCAGAACAAGCGCAAACCACCTCTTTTGAGTATTTTTCATGTTCCCAAATCAAACACGAAAATAGCAAGCACTGACGCCCTGGTATTTAGAAAATTAAAGACGTAGTAGTACCAACCTGGCAGAATTTCGCAAGTTTTACCACCAAGTCTGACAGCTGTTGTGGAATGATTTAGAAATCTTAATTACCAGATTATTCTAATGGTGAAGGAGTCATCATCCCCTTAAATTGAAAAAATAAAAACGAATAATGACTTGAAATGTTGCCAAGTTAAATTGGTTTAAAAAATACAGCGTGCCACACAATAAAACACGCAGATAATTACACACTATATATTTCATGCTTTGTTGTGGTACACACGTAAAAGAAACACTTTTATTCTCGCTATTACTTTTACGACATAAAGAATAGCATCAGGATCTTGTGTAATTTTAGTGTCTGTACTCTTTTCGCAGAAAGAATTAGGTGTGGAACATATTCAATTTTCTCTGTAATTTGACAAAGTAGCTAAATAAAAGTAATAAATACCGTCACACCCATTTACTTGAAACGTTAGGGAGAGATACTAATACCTTGAGTGTATTCTCTCCATTGGGGATGCCTAAGACTGATAGGATATCTGATGAAGACTTTACAATGACTGAGGTTAAAATATTTGAAAATGAAGGTAAGTAATAACATAGAAGAAACTGATACAGACTTATACTTAATTATGAAAATTGAACTATGTGTCTGTGATTTCATAATAACTGTGTTTTGTCTTTTCTCTCAGTTTTTACACAAAGCGATTGCCATCTGATCTCTGCAACCCAGAAGGGAAACTAGGCCCGATCCTATATTAGGTCGAATTCAATGAATCCTGGTTTGTTCACGATGATTTCCTTAACCGTAAGAGCACTCAGAAAATCTACATAAGTTAGAAAAACTCATTTGTACATGGCGGGGTTCGAATTCAGACTACCCGAATGAAAGTCCGAAGAGCGTACCGCTAGGCCATCATCCTCGATGTAATATGTATTCTCCATTTCATCTAAATGCATGACGTGACTCTAAACCTTATTTTTTTATTTACATGTCCAACTATTGCTAATTTTTGTCTTTCTACCTATTAGTCGAGGCTACTCTCTGGAACGGCTGATTTTGTTGAGAAATTCATTAATATATATTGCGCTGTTATAGTATATAGTATAACAGCGCAATATATAGCCTTAACTTTGTTCCAGATTTCGCATTTGATGAGAATTTAGGCGACGAAAACACTTAATTACCACCAAAAAGAACATGAACTATTTGCACCAACGCCCTAATTTGTTTTCATGTCTCTGTTTTGAAGGTTAGTTAGAGATTGCTACTGAACTATAAGACCGCCTTGTATACATTAATTGTAATGTAAACGTATTATAAGAATGCCAATTAATATAAGCGTATTATAAGAATACCAATTAATATAAGCGTAATGAGATCTTCTTCGTAATTTGTATGAGTATTAGTTTGCAAAGAAGTATTCATTCATACATTCAAAATGAAGCCGCGAGTTTTGCACAAAATTTATTGTGACTCAGTCACATTATACAATCATAAAGCCACATTAAGAAGTGGGTGTGGTTGTACAAGATATTGTGTCCTAATGACATCAAATTAAGGATTACGACTGTGAAGCCTTTTAAAATGATTAGTGTTAACTCAGAACAAATTTATTACTTAAATTAACTATTGGCCGCGGCTACGCCTTAACAAATTGCTTTTTTATGTGATTGAAAGTTTTTTTGTGAGACAAGGGAACGAAAAAGCAAGATTTTCCTGGTTGTAACAGACTACTAACCAGGTGGTATAAGATACCTTGAGCGTTACAGGTGCGTTTCTGTCTTACTTGTTCTACATTTTAGCTACAAATATATTTTATGGCATGTATCAATATATTAATCGTGACCGCAAAAGGTAGAGTGTTGCGACGGTTTGCCCAGACATAGAGACTCCACGCCGTTCAAACTCGACAAATAAAATATATATGCTTTTATGTTATTTTTAGCATAGATAAGAAATGTCTGTCGTTCATTTCTGAAAGTTTTTTATATACCAGACGGAATAACCTGGGAATCTTTTAAAAAATCATCAGATTAGCTAAGTTTTTGAATCTAGTGACTGTTTTCATCATCATTTATATTATTTGCTAGTTTAGAAAGAGCTACCACTACTAAATACTTGGGATATGTTAGGATTATAATGTCCAGATAGTACCTTTAGCTTTATGATTATAGACCACGGTAATTTATCAATAAATCCATACTCAATAAAGAGACATTGATTAATTAATGACAATGATAGAATTAATTAATATTTTATTAATTAAATATGATTAAATCTGGAAGTAACATTTATTTTCTTATAGATGTTTGGATGAAATAATCTTAAATAATTTACAAGCAGATTCAAAAAAGGCAAATCAATAAATATTAGATACAATCTTCAACTGTCTTATTAAGAAATAGACGGATAGCTTTATTTGATTATATCCATATATGTTAATTTTTAATCACCTCATTGGGCTTATTTTACGATAAAAATTCGGCTAAGTTCAAGTCAAATTTTGCACATTGGGCTCTGTCACATAAAAGGTGTGTTTTGAACGGACTATTGTATTTATTGTATGTTTTTTTTATTATTACTACATAGTATCAAACAAAGTCGCTTCTCGCTATCTATCCTTATGAATGCGTTGATGTTTAAAATTGTCTAATGGTTTTATATCTAACGTATATAGCATTTATACATATAATACACCCGTGTGAAGCAGGGCGGTAATTACTAAGTTGCATACGTAGTAGTATGATTCTAATAAGTTAATAAGTTAATAATAATAGTTGTAGGTACTACTAGTAAGTAGTACCTACATAAGTTATATTTAAGACCGAATTTCTAAATAAAATTACTGAAAGATATTTAAGACTAGCTGTGCCCGCGACTTTGCCCACGTTTTTATTTAATTATTTTATTTTACAAATTTCCAAAATAAAATTTCGAAAATAAAAGTAGCCTAAGCCGTTCCATATTACATTACCTGTCTGCCAATGAAAGTCCCGTCAAAATCGGTCCAGCCGTTTCAAAGATTAGCGGGTACAAACAGACAGACAGACAAATAGACAAAAATTCTAAAAAATGTTGTTTTGGTACATGTACTTTTAAATATGCATGTGCACTTTGTAAAAGGCGGTTATTTTGATATCACATACAGACACTCCAATTTTATTTATTTGTATAGATGATTGTTGTGTCTTCTTTGATCGAGTCGCAAATGTTTTTTGGCGGGAGTTTGCATAATCATAATTATATTTTTGTTTAAAATACTCTTCTAAAACTCTAATCGACTGCAGGCCATTTGATATGTTTAGGCATTTTAAAAAGCTGGTCAGGCACTCAGGTAGATCAAAAAAAAGAACAAAGTTTCTAGCGCTTTTATCTCTGGAGCACGATACCTAAAATTTATGCAAATAAGTGCTTAAACAGCGAAGATATAAACATAGCCATGTAAATTATTTTAAGCCTAACGACTTGGCGCAAATAGCCTGTCTGGCGACGCGGCCGCTAACCAATGTTGCCAATGCGTAAATTTATTATCCGTGGCGCCAATAACCACCGTAAACTTGATTACCATTAATTTGTTTCGAAATTCCCTAAATTTAGTAAAGTTGGTGATTAGTATTCTAAAAAATGTAGATCATCATCATTTCCATAATCATATAGATTAAAATAGCCTTTGTGGTCGAGCGTATTTGGTATCCGACTTTGATTCACATGCTTCTAGGTTCAATTCTATTTTTTTAATGGACAGGGAACAGGCAGACGGGTCACCTGATGACCTGATGATAAGAGACAACCGTGGACTAAAGACACTTCGTCCACGTTTTTATTTATTTATCTAATTTATTTTATATATTTCTAAAATAAAATTCTTAAATAAAAGTAGCCTAAGCCGTTCCTCATCACATTAGCTGTCTGCCAGTGAAAGTCTCGTCAAAATCGGTCCAGACGTTTTGAGAAATTAGCGGGTATAAACAGACAGACAGACAGATCAAAATTCTCTCTCCACTCCAATTTTATTTATTTGTATAGATGTTGGTAGAGTACTTAAAATATCAGCTATGTCTGATCAAAATCGGTAAAAAAACGGACGCCATATACCGTGGTGGCGTAGGCTAGTTGTAATATATTAGTAGTCAAAAATAATTAGTAGTTAATGATATTCCGAGAATATATTTAAAAACTGGTTTGAGACTATTAGACATACTAATAGGCGTTTAATTATCAATGACAAGCTTTCTGTGATTTGTGCGAGTGGGATATGGCGTGCTTTTTATAAAAAAAACTTTATATTTATTTAAGACTGATTTATTAGAAAATAAGTGTTTTGATAGATACGTTTTTTAATGGATATGTCACACGCTTAGAATTAAAGTGACTTAACTCAAAATTTATGTAATATTCGATTTTACAATTTAACTATAAATATTAACTTACATTGTAATTGTATACTCAAAAGGCTAATTTTTGGGTTAAAAAAACAAATTTGGTTAAAACCAATAGTTTGCGAAACACGAAAGAGATATATCAATATGTATTCAATACTATAATTTTTGAAAACTTTCTTGCTCATTTATCACAAATTGATTTTTTTCAATTCGGTCACTTTAATTCCAAAGCGTAAGCGTTCAGATAAATTTCAGTTCCGTTATTATTATTTACTAGCTGTTGCCTTTGGCTTTACCCGCGTCGAAACTCTACTAATACTTACACACAAAGCCAACAAACGTCGGCTGAATATACGAGTAAACTATAATGTGAGCATAATTTTATAAACATAAGATCTTTTATGTGGTATGATTTTAGGATTATACTTAATAAATAATACTTAAAAACTGGAGTTTTTGTTTACTTAAAACGACATATTAATGAAACTGTAGATTTTTCCACTTGAATTGCGTTTAAATGATACATTACAATAGTTTATTACAAAAGAAATCGCATTATAGAATAATTTATTCATTGTTTTGTAATTGCAGTCTTATAGATAGGGTTGCCAACTTTTTAGGGTTCCGTAACATAAGGGTAAAAACGGGTCTATTTGGTGCTGTCCCTACGTCTATCTGTCACCAGGCTGTATCTTATGAACCGTCATAGCTAAAAAGATGAAATTTTTCGTCGTTGTAATGAAGTTAAATGTTTAGTCTACCTGGATTTTTCTAGTCTGGGTTTTAATTAAATTATTTTTACATGGTTGCACAGATCATCATGTTTCAATACAAATTTATTAAATGTGTGGAAATCTATGTGCGCAATTCCGACGCGCACTTGGCCAATTTTTTTAAACCAAACATTATACATAGATATATAATTCTATATGGATATTGCATTCAATATCTAAATAGATATTTATTTTATTTCTTAAATAAATATTATTTGCTGCGTGACGCGTTAATTAATATTTTTAAAGCTATGATAATAAGGCGATATTCCGTTTTGTTTAATAGAGCCCGGTTTATCGACTTTGCTAATAATAATAAGTTTTACCTACTATATTTTAAGAAAAATAGCAGTTAGACAAAATAGTAGTACAGTTTTAAATAATAGTATTGCTAACCCTACTTATAGGTATGATCGTATATGTGAAGAACGCACGACAACATTTAGAATATCGAGTTTTTACTGTAGTCATTAAAATGTATGAGTCTTCAGAGTTAAACCTCGATTACCTCTACTTTATGTAGTTATTCGAAAGGCAGTTTTTAGGGTTCCGTAACAAAAGAGTACAAAGGGAACCCTGTTAGTAAGATTCAGCTGACCATCTATGCGTCTGTGGGTCTTTCACCAGACTATATGTCACGAACTCTTATAAACAAGCAGTTTTCAGACGATGTATTTCTGTTCCGCGACAACAATAAATGCCAAAAACAGAATAAAATAATTTGCCGTTTTTGTAGATAATGCTATGGAACCCTTAGTTCGAGTCGCACTTGGCCGACTTTTTTGTGCCTTTATCAGTTAACTTATTTTATACCAAGAATATAGAGACTATGTTGGACCGATAAATAATATTAATAAATTATGCTCGCGGAAAATAGCAAAATATTTTATGTTTGTTGCATTGTTTAAAATCACAGAATAATGTAAACATGCATTTTAAGTAAAAAAAATCAGAAATATATTTAATTTCGATCAATATGAGTGTTTTATATTACTACTAGCTGACCCGGCGAACTTCGTAGCACCCGCACTTAGGGCTATGAAAAACAGATGTTGGCGAATTCTCAGACCTAATGAATATGCATATAAAATTTGGTAAAAATCGGTCAAGCCGTTTTAGGAGTACGGTAACTAACATTGTGAATTGTATTTTTTTTCATGTAGACTGCAATTGCATTGATTGCATTGCAATGAGCCTTAGTGGTTAGATCCTAGGATTTCCTTTCGAACCCCGTAATGTACCAAAGAGTTTTTTTTAACTTTTTTATGTTTTCTAAGTGCTCTTGCAGTGAAGGAATTTAGGAAAAATATTTTCGAATTCAACCTAATCGAAAATAGTGGTTAGTTTTCCTTCTAGGTTATAGTCAGATGTCACTCTGTGTAAGAACTGGTGGCCTTGTCGTATCCCTTAGATTATGTAGTCAACTTCTATATAATCTGATGTAAAAATATTTTAACAGGACGCTGCTTACTGAACAGACATATCTTCAAAATAGGTGTCACCAACAGAGGCTGCATAGAGGAAGAAGAAACGCCACATCATGTACTGTTAATGTGCAAAGCTGTGACAGATCAACGGGCTCAGCATCTTGAAGGACCAGTGACTATGCAGGAAACCACAGGTAACTTGCAAGAACTACTGGCCTTCTGGCAAGAGCTGGGATGGCAGAAGTGAAGATCCATGTCGCAGCAATGGCTGTTCTAAGCTAAGTGTTATCGACTGTCCCCGAACAAAAATAATCTGATATAGAAAGAAGAAAACTAATATAACGCACGCTTAGAATTAAAGTGACCGAATTCAAAAAATGCAATTTGTGATAAACGATTAAGAATGTTTTAAAAAATTATAGTATTGAATACATCTTGATATATCCCATTCGTGTTTTGCAAACGATTTGTTTTAACCAAATTTTGTGGATTAGCCTTTTAGGTATACAATTACAATGTAAGTTTATATATTTATAGTGATATGGTAAAATCGAGTATTAGCTACATAAATTTTGAGTTAAATCACTTTCATTCTAAGCGTGCGAAATGTTATGTATTTATAAGTGCCTCAATGATAAAATAAATATTTAGTAAGTCTTAATTGCAGAATGTGGTACAATTAATCAAACTTAAAAAAAGTGGAGTATAAAAAGAGGTGCACGGCCATCGGCTCGGCAGCGTTGCGTGTTTGTCAATGTGATAGCGGCCTTTCTAAGAAACGATTGCACGCTAAACTCCGACGCTTCCGCGGTACTTACTTTGATCATCATGCACTTGCAAACTAAATGGTACCAAGTAATATTAGATGTGTTATCTCACAGTCTGCCCTTGTTACTTTTGGTTTTTTAATACTCATGAACGTATGGTGATAATTAACTTTTGCATGGGACGATTGAGAGCTTAAAGAGGGTTATTCTGTGTCAAGAACAGATGAGATAATCGCTATTTAAAAAAAAACGGTCAAGCGCTTATCGGACTCTCGTACGAACTGTTCCGTACGTTAAAAAGGCAAAAACACTTTTGTTAACGGACAGCGGAGTCTTAGTAATATGATTTTAGCCTTTGGGTACGGATCCCTAAAAATTCTGATATGAATATATATTTAATTAATAATTTTAATGAAAAAATAATTATGACAGAAGAGACATACTGTCTCTTCTATCATGACATAGGTTGTAGTAGGTAGATACATATTAATATGAAACAATAATTATTACAGTGAAGGATGGATTGATATGGTTTTTGAAAATATTTGTTTAAATAAATGTCGTAAGAAACTAATGCTCATTAAGGCTTTAAAAGAATAAGTCATATAATAAAGCTATTATGTAAAAATGTACTTTGGTCAGCAAAAAAATAAAATTAGGCAGTAGCACCCCTAACATGATATGATGAAAAAAATATTTCACTAATAACAATTTCTTGTTTATGTTCTATTTATTAATAATTAATTATTGAAACTATGAAATACCCTTATCATAATTATTTACTATGATTAGGGTTTTATATTAAATTTATTTAAACTATTTTTTTACTTATTTCATATATCTTGGAACTTTTTACAACTTTACTAGTTTAATTTATAGTGTTAATTTTTTTATTATGTTTATAATTATATTGTACATAATATAGCATGTATAATCATAGTGGTGTGTGTGCGTGTATATATATATATATGGTGTGTAATAATTTACCACTAGTTATACCCCAGCTGTACACTTAACTCGAGAGTAAAATCGTCTTTCGTTAAGTAGTACTCGTAATTGCAATTATATGACAAGGTAAATATTGGTAGTAACAGTTTCTCTAATCTAAAATAGATAATACAGATTATATCTATCCATTTATCACATTATTCGCCGCAAGAATGTTGTCCCGGGCTAGATTTGGAATTCATTATATCTGAATGCAGATAACAAACCTTAAAGCTATGTTAGCAAAATTGTGCAACTGTTTAGCTAGCCGGCGTTATAATTTGAAATATTTGCATCTTAGACTTCGATTTTGCGTATTATGTGTTGACATGAAAATACTTAATCAATTATGTAAACTAATTCGTTTGAATGATTGTTACATAAGTAACTATTAAACGCGACTCCCCATGGGATCAAGTTTGATTCTCGACGAGATCAAGAATCATAGACAACGCTCATCACGCAAATGAATGATTTGTGTGATGAGCGTTGTCTATGATTCTTGATTTGACCGTTACTTTGGTCGAAGGGATAGCATACACGCTTAACGACACCGATCATTGTGAGGCTCGAGTTCGATTGCCAACAAGGGCAATTTATTTTTTATTTATTTACTTAAACTTAAACGAGTGCTGTGCTGCAACTCACCCGGGTAGGGATTCACCGCCTTACCGATTAAAATTTGGTTAAAAACGTAAATTTAACCTCCTATACACTCGTAATTCGCTTATATTACTAATAAAGGAACGTTCTATTCGAAATTCATACTAAACTAATACGTATTTGACCGATACTAGATATTTTTTTAATCTGACATAATTCGTAATATATGTGTCAGTATTACACAATATCAACATTTTAAATTTATCAGGAATTTTTATATCTGCATGTCTAAGACCGTGGGATGTAATAAGAAGACTGATAGGTTTAGATGTGAAAAGTGTACGAGAATAGTACGGGAAATTTATTATTTTTGATCTCGTAAGTGTTGCGTTCAGTGTTTTAGGCGCTTCGCCAACGGCTTGTGTGAAATCAATAAAGCAACGTTTATATAAAAAGAAAAAATATATTCCCTAACCAGAAAATTAATCGGCCGTTCCACATTTCCTTGTATTGTTTTTTTTAGAAGAGGAAAGCTAAAACTAACGCTAACGATAACTGACTAATTAGTGCCGCTTATATAACCTTTTAATAAATACAGGAAGGCATATTTTTATTTATAATATAGGAAGCTGTCGCATTTCCTTATACAATAAGTTAGTAACTTATATCGGATTGTAAACACCGAGAAAGTTAATAAATATCTCCGAAGTGAAAGGTTAGGTATGTAACATATGCACCCACGATTAGCCAACTATATTAGGTCCTATGGTGTGACAGATGGCAAGTGCGTCGCGATATTAGTTATAAATTAAATCTCAACCAACGCCATGTTTTTAAGATAATCTGTAAAAACTCATAAGCACAAGTTTGCCAGGAGTCGCACCAGTGATCTTGCGAGCGTGCGTGAATTGGCTACAGAAAAAAAAGAAAATAGATTGTAATCTAGAGGTTGCATTAAGTAGAGTAGGTTGTAAGACGTTAAGGTCCAATTCGAAAACCACTCAAACTCCATTACAAACAGAAAACTATAAAATGAAAATACTCAAATCAATACTCGATCTTTATTTAAGTTCTAGGCATATTAACTGCAATTAACTATGTAACTTAAGCCTTAAGGTTAAATGCATAAAAGAAAAAAGAAAAATGTCAACGGTTCTGTCGAACAAAATCATGTCAAATGTAACGAATGAAGACAAGTATCAATTCCATATGCTAGCGACAGACGGATTTACAAAGATTTATGCATGTAGTTCGTGGAAACGGCCTGTTCAGTGTTTAGCGAACGACCGTCTCGAGGTCAGGGGACGCTGAAACTTATTTCAATCTGTCATGTCTCGTGGACTTTTATATCTTATTGCTAACCACCATTTATTTTCACAATCAATTATAATAAACGATCTTACAAACCATTACCGAGTTTGTTGATTTTATCTTGATTGCCTAGTGGCGGCCTTATTTTTGAACTTGTAACTCGACGCATTCGAGAAAATATATTTTTACGTCATACAAAATTTAGAAAAAAAAGGATTAGCTGTCTTGGACAACTTCGTATGGCCCCCACTTAAAATAAAAAAGAATAACGTCTTTTAAATTTAATTGATTTCTGAACGATTCACGGGACAAACATCATCATCTTTGAAAAATAAGAATGGTTTCAAAGTGAAAACAAAATTGTGTTTTTTGCTATATTTCTTCCATTTTTTATATTTTCTTACGCTATAAGCCTTCTCTGGACGGACTTTCACAGACGGCTGTAATGATTTTGATGGGCCTTTCACACGCAGATAGCTGATACAATAAAGAGTATCTTAGGATATTTTTACTTTAGAATTATATAAAATAATTGTCTCGTGCGTAGCTCCACAATTAGTTTTGTCCAATCTCCAATTGATAATGTCCTACAAATATATCGATAAGACATATCAACAATCGTAGTAAATCCAACAGTCGTTGCGGCGCCGAATAACATGTCTCTTTATTGATAATATTTGATATATCATTTGTCACTTGTTAACATAAATCAATATCAAGCTACTTGAAGCAATGTATTGCACAGATAACAATCAATTTCGCAGATGCACAAAAAATAAGGACTATGACCTCATTGGTATAATGTCTTATCTATATCTATACGAATAAATAAAATTGGTGTGTCTGTATGTAATATTAAAATAACCGCTTTTTACTAAATGCATATTATGTATGTTTACAAGGTACATGTGCCAAAATAGTGTTAATTAGAATTTTTGTCTGTCTTCCTATCTGTCTGTTTGTAATCTAATCTCTGTCACAGCTAGACCGATTTTACGGGACTTTCACCGACAGATAGCTAATGTAATAAGGAACGGCTTAGGTAACTTATATTTTTGATATATACAAAATAAAATGATAAAAAAAAAAACGCGAACAAAGTCGCGGGCACAACTAGTATACATATACATAATATCGCTATCAGTATAAGAACCTATTTGCAGATAAATATTTTTTTCTTTCAGTTTACACAATGATATTTTTATTAGTGAAATATCCTGACAACTGCTGAAACTGGTGAAGGGTTCCTTAAGATTGTCTGTAAAAATGGCATAAAAACACGTTTTTTGTACGGATCCTATAAAAAATACGAAAAACAGAATAATATAGATATTTAAAAGACCCTCCTTTTATAGGATAAGGAACCGAATAGGCACACGGCCCTCCTGATGGTAAGAGATAACCGTGGCCTATAAACACCATAAATGTTGTAGGTGTGTCGCTGACCCCTACCCGGGTGAGTTGCTGCAAAACTCTCTACCACCAGTGATCTTGTTGGCTATGACCTTATTAAGCTATGCTCGCCTCTTACGAGCTGCCTGGTCTATTCTACACAGAGGACAGAAATACATAATCCTGTGAAAATTTCAACAGTATTTTTCACGGTTCATAAGGTGCTTGTGACTGACATACACAGACAGACATTTTTCCCTATGGGTTCGGAACTCCACAAAGTACTTCGAGTTCCCGTTTTGTGTAAGTCTGACTCGCACTGGGACGATTTTTTACCATATTCGTACATTTGATGCTAATGTTCTATAATAAAAATGTCTTCGTCCATGACACAGTTTGTTTCGCACCAATCATACACGGCCTTCATGTGTTTGAACTTGTCTTTGCTATCTCTGACTGAGGCACATTATTTAAACAATAACTATTATACTTTATCTTTTAAAAGATCGTTATAAATATAGAATCTCGACATCCGGCTAGCGTTTAATTGTTCTACTAGTTTAAAGAAAACTTGTAATATCCTGTTTAATTATTGTAGACGAACGAAGGTTACCGACATAGTTCTCAAAATTAGCAAGCTGAAGTGGCAATGGGCAGGCCACCTAGCTCGAAGGACCGACAACCGTTAGAGAAGGCTGAAGGTCCGTTGGCAACCTGAATCGCCAAAGGAGTAGGTACCAGGTAGACTGATGACCTGAAGAAGGTGGCGGGAAACCGCTGGATTCAGATTG
>DVZL01001765.1:0-16787 GCA_018236625.1 Lasaia peninsularis
TCTGTTCATAGAGTAAGAATAACACAGATAATTAAAATGTCACTTCCTCCTCCTTCTTCGCTGACTCGGCGCGAACACGGAGCGACCCCTAGCGGCCGCCGCAACATTTTTTACCCGTCATCTCCTGCTCCAGTTTCACAGCTAAGTAATGTGATTTGTATCGGTTAATCTAAGTAGAACCCGACAATTAATCCTTACTTGTGTTATGTGTTTTTTATGGGTTAAAACAGCGAACGAACATAATATGGGTCTCCTGATTAATCAATCAAACAATATTTTAATGCTCAAATAGGAGTGTCACAGATGGAATTTGTTATGTGGTATGTGCTTAACGTTAGTGATAAGAAACAACCGTGTCATATAGACACCATAGATGTTGTAGGTGTCAATTGTCTGTGGTCAGACTGTAACACCTGTGCAAGTCTTCCGGTTACCATAACCTCCGGACTGGCATACGACAATCTCATTATTAAGTTAAGTTAAATATTATATGTATATTTACAAAGTACACATTTTTTAGAATGTTTGTCCATCTGTATGTTTGTACCTGCTAATCTCTGAAACGGCAGAACCGATTTTGACGGGACTTTGACCGAAAGTCAGTTGATGTAATAAGGAAAGACTTAGGTTAATTTATTTTTGAATTTTATTTTAGAAATGAATAAAATAAAATAATTAACTAAAACGCGGGCGATGTCGCGGGCACAGCTATCCCGCGGGCACAGCATCTATAAAGTATTTTAGTAATATATTATAATTAATTTTTAAACAACTCCATCAGTTTACAATTAGGCGTATTCAATCTATGGTAATATACCTACCTAAATACATAATATAATAACTTAATACTGGTTTATCGTATTTCAGTATTTAGTATTGTAGTATTTGAGGACTTAGCTCAAAAACCAGTCAAAAGACGTATCCGCGGAGCTGAAGATAATTTTCATTTCGCATGTCCTAGATGTGGAAAAGCGTGTCGATCTCGAATAGGTCTACATAGCCATGAACGGCAATGTTCATCTTACACAAGCACTGTTTGATTCATCTGTCAAGATGTAGCAGGCCATAGATAGATAGATAGATAGTATTTCATATTATAGCGGTAACAGAAATACGTCATCTTTGAAAATTACAACTGACTGGCCATCATGGTTCATGAGATATTGCCTAGTGAAGACATATGGGCAGACAAACAGACAGATAGACGAAAAGCGGAGTCTTAGTAGGTAACAGGGTCCTGTTTCCTATGGAAAAAAATATATGTAATAACAATATCGACTCCCAGTCATTTTTTCCACCACTTATCCTTTAAAAGACAACGAGTGGCATGGAGTAGTTTTACTCTGCAAAATAAATTAATTACTCCATGTGCCCCATCGTAATAATTGCAGCCATAAATCGTTAAAAGTGACGTTAATAATACAGGTTGTTTACAGCACCGTATAAATTCCGTAATTACTTAGCGTTTAACGTACAGCACTTTGTTAATGTAAAAATGGGGTCATAGTGAGCTGCATCGGTAGTGCGCGTAATACGTAATTACAGCAAACCAAATACGTAATTAATTACGCGGGTTAAACTTGCGTTTGGCAATACGCGGGGCGACGGTCCGCGTCACTGGGAATCAGTGTTGCCAACTTTACAACTGCCTTCGGAGTTGCCATCCAAAATAATTATTTGGGTTTCACAGCGGCGTTACGGGATTAATTTTTAATTAAGACTTAATTTCTAATCAAAATTTACTCAGGTTTGGTAAATATTACGAGCTTCATTTAATTTCGCAAATTAAACCGGAGTTTGCGGAAAAAGCTGTTTGACTTGTGCAACTATTATAATATACCGCATGATATTTTTTAAATTGAAAATTTATTTGAAGTCAATATTTTTACGGAGCTTCCGGGAAACGATATAATGTGAACAAAATCATAGCCTTTCAAATCCATTAATTTTTAACTGGATTCAAAAATTCCGGTTATGTGCGTCTAGGACTTGCGCATGGACTCTATGCCATTATCTGTATTAACTAATAAAAAACACGTGTTTGTTTGTTGTTATGTTGAACCCTAGTTAAGTTTAGATTTTGGCTTTACTTTACTATGTTTTTTTGTAGATATTTGTAGTCAGAGCGAAAAATTAAAAACCTATTTTGTGAAAATTTTCATGGGATACAAACTGGTGAGATACAGAGCGACGGGCGAAGTTTTAATAATAGGGTCCTGTTGTTACTCTTTGGATACGGAACCCAAAAAAAGAGGTTTCGAATTGTATATATTATTATTATGTTACATTGGAACATATATTCTTTGGAATCAAAATATTTTGGCATTTGCCCGTCCGATTGGAAATGCTATTTTATTGCCCTTTCGCTCCCTAATATATTACTACAACTTAACAGGTAGCCTATGTTCCGAGGTGAGATATAAGAGGTTCCGTGGGAGAGAGGAAAAAGCCAAAAACTAAATTTGACTATAATTCATCCACGCGCGGTCCGATTTCATTTATTGTTTTATGTAGAATAGAATATAATTTACAGACTATGCCATAATTTTCTCTACACAGCCATAACAACTCTGACTAACCCCACTGCGATTTTTGAAAATTTTCTGTATGATATTGGATAGCAAACAAGCAGACGGATTTTCTAATGGTAAGAAATACACGTCGTCTATAGACATCAACGGTGTAAATAGTGCGTTGCCAACCTGAGCCTGAGATGGTAAGCCTCTTGCGTAAGTTTACTGGCTACCTTACCCTCCAAACCAGAACACGACAATGGCGAGCACTCCCGCTATTGTGGCAGGAATAGGTAAGGCGGTGGTACCAATCCGGGCGAGTCGTTGCAAGACTTTACCACCAAGTCAATATCACGGTGTTGGTGACCACCCAGGCGTATTCTTGAATTTTAGAGTTTTTGTCTGTCTGTCTCTCATTTATTACCCGCTAATCGCTAAAACGGCTGGACCGATTTTGACCGGACTTTCATAGGTAGACAGCTAATCTAATAAGGAGTAGCTTAGGTTGCTTATATTTTTTTTAGAAATGTATCAAATGAAATAATTAAATTAAAACGCGGACGAAGTCGCGGGCGCAGTTAGTATATAATGTACTTCCCGCGATGCCTCCTCTTATCTCACTGCACTTTGTTTCATTTCAAACCATTAAGTTGAATCAGAGCCGCAATAAAGGTAACATATTACCACGTAATATGATATTTTACATTTAAAACACCCGTAAAACCCAGATTTCTTTAAATATTACATGCGAATCTTGGTCTTACACACGATGAATAAAACCCGTTGCGATAGTTAATACGTTTATTTAAGTATGCTGACATAATCAACATCCTTACTAATATTATAAATGCGAAAGTAACTCCGTCTGTCTGTATGTTACGCTTTCACGCCTAAACCGCTGAACCGATTTTGATGAAATTTTGTACAAAAATAGAGAGGCATTGAGGAAGGACATAGGCTTTTTTTACCGACTACATTAAAAAGAGGGTATGTTTTTACGCGATTAGTATTATAAGTCAGAAAAATGTCTGCCCTTTGAAAGTTGTCTGTATTATTAAATAATTCATGCAGGCGAAGCCGCGGGCGGACAGCTAGTAATCCATATTTTGTTACATATGAAAGCGTTATTGTAATGAAAGTATCTTTATAGTGAGTTATTTTATTTTATACCAACTGCATTATTTTAATTATTTATTTGCATTATTTCTAAAATTAAAATAGCCTAAGTCTATATTTATTACATTAGCTGTCTGCCAGTGAAAGTTCTGTCAAAATCGATCCAGTCGTTTCAGACTAGTCTAGTATATGACTACTATCAAATATCGTCACGCCCATACCCCCATATGCACCCATGATTACCCGATGATATTAGTTTCCGTGCTGTTAATTTTTCAGATAAACTAAAAAGAAATATATAAATAAGGTGCTCTATCCGGGAATTCAAGACGGGACCTCGTGCGTCAAACACGGACACCGATTCCACTCGAACACAAGGCGTAAAAATGTTCAAAAGCATATTTAAAGATAATAGGAAAAAAATAACCTCAAAACCTTTCCAGCTAATGAGTTCTAGTCCATAAAGGGATAAGTGGTCCGTAACTAGCGGGTCTTGGATATATTAACGTACATGCATCAATATCCTATTAGGCAGCTGAGTCCAGGGTATATTAAACAATTACCCAGCTCCAGCATCTAGGAACTTGCAACATACTGTTGAAAACTTTTAACATTATTCAGTTATGCGTTGTTTTTAAGCATAGTTTATAGAAGAACAAGCATTTCTTGTTATTATATTATCCGATATACTTCCTATATATTTTCCTTTGAAGTTTGATTCCCGACGAGAGCAGGCACTGGTGTAATGAAAACACATATTTGTAGTTCCGGGTCTGGGTATTTTTTAATACATTTTGATACATTTAAGTATTTCTATATATTAGTATCGTTGACTAACATATAATTATTTAACTTTAAATAAGATCTACTATTCCTTTAAAACATCCACTTGTACAATAGTAGGTACAAGTGGATGTTTTAAATATAACAATATTTATATATTTTTTATTTTTATATTTCACTTTAGCCAACCGGTTTCACTTTTTTTCAGCATCATCAAAGCTTGTAAAACTAAATACAATTAAATTTAATTAATTTCCCACAACAAATAAGTTAGCGTCCCGCAGAATGACTACCAGATATTGGTTAACAAAACTTTGACTTCATGGTAAATCAACAAAACTTTTAGACCGACGAGTAATCGAATTACACTTTGGAATCAAAATCTATTGGACAATGAACCATAAAGAGGAAAGCTACTAGCGATCTTGGACATATTAATGTACTATGTGTCAAGAACCCATTAGCCAGCTGGGGCTTGCATGTATTAAACTATTTACCTAACCCCACTTTAGAGATAGAATAATTTATATACTTGCAACAAACCGTTCGAAATATAACTCTGTAATATTTAAAATGTGTTTATAATGATATTTTTATTGATCCCCTCAGAGGTCAAGCGTAGTCGGTGTGCGACGCTCGTGGGTTCAATTTCCGAGTAAGGCTACTTGTTCTGTGAGTTTTTAGGGTACCACACCCAAAGGATAAAAATAGTTCCCTATTACTAAGACTTCAGTGTTCGTCTGTCTGTCTGTCACCAGACTTTATCTCGTGAACCGCTATAGCTAGATCGTTGAAATTTTCACAAACGATGTATTTCTGTTACCGCTATAACAACAAATACATAACAAATAAAAAACTGTAATATTGTGATGTAGGATTCGCTTACAGTGGTGACAATATACCTTACAGCAGTATTCGTAGAGTTGATTATTGCGTTGTCGTTACAAATTTTGTCTTTCGTTATTTTCATTCCTTACTATTTTTAATACCGATTATCGCATCTAACTGCACAAGAGCCCGCGAGCTAATTAAAACTCGCCGCCAGCGAAAGTTAGTTTTTCACGTACTATTTTTAACATAAACACGAGATTATCTGCTACATACATGTTTATAATTTAGTAAAAGTTGAGTAGATCGAGCGGACACCTTTAATTATTCTACCTCATCGAATACCAGAAACTTAGTTTCAGAAGAAATTAATTCGCAAATTACAAATCCCAAAATTAATCACTTAAACAAAACTTTCAGATTCAGAAAATAAAAATTGAAATTGTTTTAAGCTATAATTTTTGAGATAAGAAAAAACCACACTCGCTCCTCGCTCCCCTAATGATCAGAGACAACCGGGGGTTGTAGATACTTTAGGAAATAAATACATAAAATACGATTTAGTTATCTGTACAAATAAATAACATTGGAAGTGTCTGTGTGTGATATTAAAATAATTGCTTTTTGCTAAATGCATATGCATGTTTACAATGAATACCAAAATAATATTTTTTAGAAATTTTGTCTGTCTCTCTGTCTGTTTGTAGTCGCTAATCTCTGAAAGGACTGGACTGATTTTAACTGGTCTTTCACTGGCAGACAGCTGATGTAGTAGGGAATGGCTTAGGCCTCAGTTTTTTTAAAAATGTATTAAATAAAATATTTAAATAAAAACACGCATGAAGTCGCATAATGGGCATAGCTAGTAACGAATGTGAGTAAAGTGTATTGGCAAAATCGAAAATGTTATTTTTTTGTATAACAATTAATATCAATTGCACACTAATGCTTTTAAAAAATTGATCCTTAAGTAATTGATACTTAAGGACCCACACAATCAATAATCGTATTTTTTTTTATTTTTAATAAAGTTTTCCTCATATTGATAAAACATGATGCCGATACAAATTCTATTGTCACCAAAATCGTGACATTGATTAGGTGGTAGTCTTGCAACGACTCGCCCGGACTGGTACCACCGCCTTACCTATTCCTGCCTTAATGGCGTCAGTGTTCGCCATTATCGTGTTCTGGTTTGAAGGGTAGCCGGTAAACTTACTCACGCAAGAGGCTTACCACCCCAGCCTCAGGTTAGCAACGCACCATTTCCACCTTTGGTGTCTATAGACGACGTGTATTTCATATCATCAGGAAATCTATGTGCTTGTTTGTCCAATATCAAAAAAAAGATATTTCATGTTGTGTTTTTTTTATGCTTTTGAACGAATAACTTTGAATTCGATAGTTACTATCTCGTTTTGTTACTCGATGTGATCAATTTATTGACGATGGCCGTCTCATCTACTAAGACAATAATGTAAAGCTTTTACCAGCGACTTTTATTAAGCGCAAGTTTCATTGTACGTGACAAATAATCAAGTAAGCACTCGGCGTCCGAAACATTTCACAAACTAGTTGTAAACTTTAGGGGTAGGAAGGAAGGAGTTAGTTTGGCTAAAGTCAAGTCTGCTCTTCACCAATCAGGTAACTGTGGCTTTGATTTGTTAACTTTAACTAACGACTCACGTCTAGAATGAACCTTGGTACCTTTACACCTATCATCCCCGAAGACATAGACACTGAGGTGTGCTAGTATATCCACGACTCGTAAATTCAGTAGATATGCTAGAACACCCACAATTAGCCAAGGTACTAGCGCCCATGATGTGATAAGTGGCAAGCCTACTGCCACTTCGGGCAAATTCCAATCCCGGGCAATGTAATGCTTACTCAGAATAATCTGGAAAACATTTTAAGAAAGTTGCCCGACCCGGAAATTGAACCTGGGACCCTACACGGCTAACGGTCTGAACGGGCCACAGATGTACCGTTGCACCACAGAGGTTTTTTAACTAGATAAATCCATATAACAAATCAGTCACAGTAAAAAAAGATATAAAACCGTCAAGAAAATCATGTTCGTTATATACGAGCTTTTAAATATTATTTGTTGTTATAGCGGCTACAGAAATGCATCATATTATGTGAAATTTTTAACTGGTTGACAGACAGACAAAGTCTTAGTAATGGTGGTTTACTTTATTTATATAATAAACTGTGCGGTCACAGCTGGTTTAATCGACTTAAAGAAAGAAGTTTCTCAATTCGTATATTATATGATTGTGTATATTGTGTGTTCGCGGAGAACTTCATAGTTTAAAGACCGATTTTAATGATATTTTTTATTTGAAAGCCGATGCTTCCTGTGTGGTTCCATTTTGTGGCTATTGGTTTTACCCCTTGGAGTAAGGAACCCCAAAAGACAGAAAAATTACTTTTCGGTTCACTACAAATATAAATTAAAAAGAAACAAAAGATGATAGAAGCGTTAGACATTAAGTCCCATCAGCCGGAGAAGTGCTCTTGACGAGACAAAGTAATTGTTTGGCGGATCGCCAGCGGAGTCCAACATACTGAAATCGCAATAGTTATGGAAATCTAGCCGGGCTTAAAACCTACGTTTCGCGCTCTGAAGACTTTTATGCCAAGATATCTTTGTAGGGAACAAGCAAAGCATCTAAAAGTAAAAAAATCACAATTTGGAAATAAATATAGTCATGCAATATCGGGATAATGGGTGGGCAAGGTATATATTTATGCACCCACGATTAGCCGATTACATTACGATATAACAAACAGTAATCGGGCACATATAGAATTTCAGACAACTTCATGATTTTAAATAAACTGAAAAAAACTCAAAGAACAAGTTCACAAATCACAGGTTCAAACTTCAAATAAAAAACACATGTACTTTTCCACATATTACTTGTAACTGAAAATTGTTTTTGAAATAGCCGACCGGTGTCGCTTTTCACAACAACATAAGGGCTAAAACATATTATAAATAACATATGAAAAAGTATATAAGTTTTTCATTTAAACATAAATATATGAAAGTTTCTCCAAGTGCCAACGATGAGAAATATAGAAATTCACAAATTGTCAATTTGAGGCTCGATGCTGGCTATTTTATCCTCTAACCTGAAACACGATAATGGAGAACACTTATTAGGATGCAAGACATGCATTGTCAATATCTTACTAATATTACAAACGCGAAAGTTACTTTTTCACTTAAAATCAACTGAATGGAATTTAATGATATTTCATAATAATATAGCTTTGTAAAGTAAAAAGTAGCCTTTCTGTTATATGACGTATAAAAATACATCATATAACAGAAAGGCTACTTTTTAACCGGCTACAAAGGTATTATAATTCGGGAAAAAGTCGGAAAGGTTATCTATACGCAAAGTATTAACAGCAGCTAATGATTCTGCTTATTTGCCTATCAAAATAGTGTCTCAAAATAACCATCTGCCTTTTTTCATAATCATTTTAAAATTTGACACGTTGAGTATTGATTTTGTGAGATAACTTATTCTGTAGCAAGAATAAACGCTGCAGTTAGATATTTTTAACTATTCATATGAAATATTCATCTTTTGATAAAGCATTTCAGCAAGCAAATTTGATGCATATAGATTGATGTATGGAATGAATGAACATACTTTATTGTGAATCAATGGCTGCAATTAAAGTATCATTACAATATAAAATGTTATTCTTATATTTTCGAGGTTATTTTGAATCGCTAAGTTAGTGAACTTACTTAAAATCAAAGAACTTAGTTAAAACTTTATACAATAGGAATTTAGCTGTCACCCGCAGTTTCAAAGTAATTTGGCTCTCCTGTGGGAACTCGTTGAAATATTGGGATAAGAAGAAACTTACATCCTTTTCCCAATTATAGACTACCCGCGTTTCAAATTTCATCGCCATCAGTTTTTTTCGCAATTGATGGACTTGGTTCCAAAATTTTTACCCTATATTTTACCCCTTCTAGAGTAAAAAAATAAACTCCAACATAAGAACAATAAACTCAAAGTACATTTTCACTTGTCTACAGTTTCATTATATGTATAGAGATGTATTTTTCCTTTTTAGAATTGAATAAAGTCAAAGAACATTTTCTATTTTATTCAAAAATACAAATAAAACACAAAAATATGAGTTTTAAAAATACAGGCCCTTAAGCTTAATGTTTTGCATTGTGTTTTCCTATGATATATAATATGTATAAAATTGTGATACCGTATTATGCATTTTGTATCGTTTGTGCATGGTGAAACTTCCATGCATTCATATTTTAAATAAAAAAACCAATCTTTTTTTACATAATATAACTAAGAATTATGATATTTATGTCTGAAATAACCGACAGGTTTCGTTTTTTACATCATTAAGATAATTTAATTTAAAATATAAAATATTATCTAATAATAGCAATAACAATGTGACGCCTTAATTTTTATGTAGATTTTAGTGCTGTATTGTACTCAAAATCAAATTACAAAACATTTCTAAAAGCATGAAGGTTTCTCATTTTTTTTTTCAAATAAATAGCCGTTACACTGTTACACATATTATTTATAATTGATAATCAATTAATGAATGAATAGATGAATAATTGTTATGAATATATTTTATTTCGCAACAATACATTATGAAGTTATATATAGCCTGTGGTTTCGCTTTTTATAGCATCATCAGGAGTAAAAATTCATTTTGTGTTAGTTTCTACTACTTAAATAAAAGCATCCAAACTGCAAAAACTTTTAAATTGAAAGTATTTGAATCAAATTCATTCAATAATGGAAATATCTCCATCGACGACACTTGAAGCAAGCTTGACAAGACAAAGAAATTGGCGTCACGCCAGACGCTTCCTGAACGAATGAACGAACCCTCTGTTCTTAACAGGTATAGAAATAGGAAGCCGATCAAAGATTGTTCTAGAAACGGGAACGCAAAGTTTTGTTCGAAACCGATACCAGCTTCCAAAATAAAAATGCAAATTGTACTGCTTTTCTGTTGTCGTCCCACTTCGCAGAACTTGTGCTTTTGGTATCGCAGAGCGTTCAGGCCATTTTAATGACGACCCACTTCTACTTCGACCAAGTTTAAAATCAAAATTTAATTTTGCATCTCGTTTATTCAAGTTCGTACTAAGTGATTGGGACTACGAGCGCTACGAGAACCAAGTGGGGTTTTTGTGATTTCCTAAATCTCACTTTAATTGTTTACAGCTTGCGGATAAATACACTGTTGTTTTTTTGAATTTACTTTTTTTACTTTATAGCGTCAAAAAGAAGTGCAACCTTTTAACTATTAAAAACATTAATGTGTGTATTATTGTGCTTTTAGTGTTGTTTTTACACTTAAGTTTTTAGTTTTCGTGACAAACAAGACACCATAGATTGGTGTCCTTAGTCGTAGATTGTCTGTTACCATCAGGAGACTCGTGTGCTTGTTCGCTATCTTGTCACATAAAAAAACATGTAATCCAATGAGACCCATATCACTACCAACCTACTAGATAGATATTTCGAATATCTAAAAAAGAAAGTCAATTAGTTAAAAGTACTACCATATCGTAAATTTCAAAATGTTTTGAAAAAATATCTCATTTCGAAAAGCTTTTATATGATGACTTAATTTTTGAAAATAAAAATTAAATTAAAATACTACATGGAATTATTGCTTTTAATTGCTATAATCTAATTATATTCTGCTTTGACATTGTTTTGGGTTTTTATTTTTTGTTTTGTGTTTGAATTATATTGTGATACAATTAAATTAATAATTGTTCTTAATTTTCTATATTTATAAATTATTAGGTGACTCAAATCAAATCAATGAATGTATGTTATTTTCGGTGTTAGAATGATAAAGAAACTAATATTCATATGCCAGAATAATGGCGAGATGTGAGGAATAGTACATGTATCTTCATACAGATTGTACCATATTTAATGCATAAAAATATTTTAATTTGAATAAAAAGACCTTTAAACTATAGAAGTTTTCAAACGTCAGTCTGATAATTAAAAAATAAAGGAAATACTCACCCAAGTCCTCAGCGTCTTCGCTCCACTCGCCAGTTCCGAGGACAAGCACCGCCGACATCATAGCGAGTGCCACGTTTCTTAGTAGAGCCTTCATTACTTAGTTTTCTTATATTATAGTTCCCCTTAAGCTTTTCTATTGTACTTATGCTGTTTGTAACCTTTTTCGTATATTTCCAGCGTTTTCTCAAACACAAGTTATATGGATGTTTTTAAAAAATTAAAACTATATAAATAAGTGATATTAATTTTTATTTTCTATAAGAAAATAAACTTGAATATTATTTTTCATTGGAAATGACTAAGAACTTATGAAATGTGACTATTGGTATGTGGTTAAAATTGTTATATATTAGACTAAAATTTCGAAATGTATAACTAAAAATTCAAGTCCTATTTAAGTGTAATACACAATGTTATTTTTTTGATAGTATTTAAGATTTTGTGAGTAAAACAAAGTGCTAACAACGTGCAACCCACATCATATGACTTTCATTAATGTTTAAAAAAACTGAATTGTTTTAAACTGTTGATTTCCATTGTACGAAAAAATATATCTTATTCATTAATAATTTTAAAACAATCGTATTTTAATAAATAATATGATATTATTATTATTATTATTTATCACCAATTTAAAAAAAGATCGTCAAAGTCGTTTGTTTAAAAAAACAGATTTCAAATTTTCCTAGTTCAATTAAATTCTAATAAACTAATTAGGTTTTATAGGGATCAATAAAGTCTATTTTATTCGTGTAGTAGGGTTATAAAGTTGCTTAAAATTACAGACTTTGACAAAAACTATACTATAAAGTCGGGTAAAAAGACAAGTCTTCATTAAACGTTTTTGACCAAAAAGAGCGTTTACTACAATAACATTTGCGACGATAATCTACCAGCTCCAAGAACTCCGTTAAATATGCCAATGAATTATTCAAAAGTCTCTTAGCTCGAGGACACAGCGGCCACCTGAAACAAAGTATTACACCTTTATTTATGCTGAGTATATTTAACTACACTGTACATACAGATGAGAAAGATCACCGGCATGAAACGATCAATGGACTTCGTCCGCGTTAAATATCAAAGGGTAGATTTTTTTTCCGACTTATAATACTTTTTTAAAAACATACATTTTTTATATAGTCGATTAAAAAGTAGGCTAGGTGTAATCTATATTACTGTAAAGTTTCATCCAAATCCATCCAATAGTTTTTCGGTGAACTCGTTATAAACATACATCCATATTCACAAACTTTCGCATTTATAATATTAGTAGGATTCCTTATACGAGTATGTCATGTTTCTCTGGTATAGTGCTTTGATGTAACTTGCCTGGGTAGAATTCCACTGTTACACTTCTTCCTTCCGATATAATGATATTTGATACTGTTGTGTTCCGGTCTAGAGGGTAGAGTATACAAATATCGACATGCCCATATCCGAACTAATAGGCAGCGGTACAATGCACCCACGATTAGCCGACATTAAGTTCCATGATGTAACAATGCGTCAATATTGGACACGGACTACGCTCGATTGGTATACGATACGATAACTGATATTAATAGGTTTCTTAATAGAGACAAAACTCTAAATAAAGATCGCTTCTTTGGTGTAACGGTACGGCTTTCGCCTATTAAGACCGTAAGCCGCGTATAGTCCCAGTCCCGGGTTCAATTTCCAGATCGGGCAACTTTTCTTAAATGTTTTTCAAATTATTCTGAGTAAGAATTACATTGTCCGGGGTTGGAATGTGTCCGAAGTGGCGATAGGCTAGACACCTATCACTTCATGGGCCCTAGTAGCTCGGCTAATCGTGGGTGATCTAGTATATCTACTGGGCTTATGAGTCGTGGATATCCTAGCACGCTACACTACACTAGCACTCTCTGCCTACTCCTTCGGGGATATAAGGCGAGAAGGTACCTTTTAATAGAGACCAATACGATTAATTCGTTAAGCACAATTTAATGAAGTCGGAACAGATTTCTATATATTTTATAAACTGCTACAGATTCTTCATTTACTACAATAAGATTTTTATTGATTAGGAACATAGCAACACATTGCTAATTACTTTGGTGTTGACCAACTTTGCGGGGAGCGGCTATCTTTACACTGGAACTTGATGTTTGTTTGCGATATTAAAAAACCGGTCAAGTACGTCGGACACGAAGGGTTCCCTACCATTATGATTATTTTATTGCGGCACCAGAAATATATCATTGGTAATAAATTTCAACTGTCTATCACGAATGATGGCAAACCCTGTTGATAGACAGACGGACAGCATAGTTTTAGTAATAGGGTTCCGTTTTTACGCCTTTCGTACGGAACCCTAAAAATGTTATGGCTGTTATCAGCCGCTTATGAAAATTAGGTTCATGGTTTTATAAGGTAAGAGTTGACCTTCACGAGCAGTGCCAAGGAGATTTTTTCAAGACACTTGTTTCCTATTAGGTTTTTTCTGGAGAGAAAATATGTAGAAAAAGCACACATATGAATTCGGTTTATTTATTTGTTAAGGGTTTTGTTTGTATGTATATACAAAATAAATACATATAATAATTTTTCCAGGTAAAAGCCTACAAAGAAACTTCGTGGGAGCGCTCAGAGGCGTAGGTTGTACCTTAACAGTATTAACATTCGTAACGAATAAAAGAGAAAAACATACGGTATCTAAATCAATTTATAATTTACCTGAAAACAAAACAATAGTAGTTATGTAAAACAATAGTATATGGTAGATTGGGTTAAAATAAGTTGGGTATAAATTAATATTTATAAATAACAAGCTGACCCGGCGAACTTCGTAACGTCCAACATTCAATAATTAATATTCAATAGTTATCTTTTGGCTGAACTAATATAGGCTTTGATGAACGTAATACAATGACACAAAATAAATATTTTATTATGATGAATAAAACATACAGAACGAGAACAAAAATAATAAAAAAAAACATAATCTATCCTTACATAGACAATAGTTTAGATCATAGATTCAAAAACAATATACAGACACTATTTAAGATCATAGACTACTACTTTAGATCCTACACTTTTAACCTTTGTAGTTATTTATCATTATTTGAAAGGATGGACAATAAATGTTTGACACGTACTACACATTTTTTGAAAATGATTCATCTTTCATAATTATGTATTCCTCGAGTTTTCATTGTTTTTAAGATGTATTCTACTATTCTGGGCAGAGAAAAATCCAACGAATCAAAAACTATGAAAATTGGTCCGGCAGATCTCGAGTTATAAGTGTTGTAACAAATCCGTCTTTGTATATAATTAGTATATATGTAGATGATTAGTAATAAGTATTTAAGAAAATAAATACAAAAAATACTTCATTATATCATATTTGCACATTGTGAAGTGCAAATATTATGCCTTTAACCCCCAAATGATATATAAAGGTACATATTTTAAGCACCCACGATTAACCAACGATATCAGGTCCGAGGACGTGACAGGTGGCAAGTCCGTCGCCATACCGCGTACAAAACAAATCCTAGACAATGTTGTATTTTAGATAAACTGAAAAATAGACCAAGTTGTCAAAATATCATCTAATTAAAAGGCAAAACTAGTGATAACCTCAATTCTAACATTGTTCTTTGTTTTATCTATTCAGATCATTATGAGATAGCCATAAAAGACTACGAGATACCAGTTCTTATAAAACTCCAATAATGAATATAACCGAAACGAATCGGAACCCAGAACTAGAACATCAATGTGGATTTGACTATATATAGTAAATAAATGTTATGTAGGAATAGAATACCATATGTTTCGATAGACTAAGGTGGACACGACGATACTGAATAAATCTAATGCAGGCGAAGAAAAATATTTATATCTACGGATTACGATGGATATGACTGTACTGGATTAATCTACTGCAGATATAAAAACACATTCATCTCGATAGGCAATGGTGGACTTGACCGCACTGAATAAATTTAATGCAAGTGTAAAAACATCTTATCTATCTCTATAAACTAAGGTGGACATGAAGATAATGAATAAATTTGATACAGGTGTTGTAAAATATCTACATCAATAGATTAAAGTGGACGTAACTATAATAAAACGCAGACGAAGTCGCGGGCACAGCTAGTACATGACTGTACTAAATAAATTTAATACATTTGTAAAAAATATCTATCTCGATAGACTACGGTGGGCATAACTGTACTGAATAAATTACTGTAATAAAGGTGTAGAAAAATATTTATCACGATAGATTAAGGTGGACAAGTCTGTACTGAATAAATTTAATACATGTGTAAAAAATATTTGTCTCAATAGATTAAGAAGGACATGTCTGTACTGGATAAATTTAATACAGATGTACAAAAAAATTTTTTTTGATAGATTAAGGTGGACATGTCTATACTGAATAAGT
Source organism: Lasaia peninsularis (assembly GCA_018236625.1). Classification (NCBI taxonomy): domain Eukaryota; kingdom Metazoa; phylum Arthropoda; class Insecta; order Lepidoptera; family Riodinidae; genus Lasaia; species Lasaia peninsularis. The sequence continues at coordinate 15,741 of DVZL01001765.1, forward strand.
TGAATACATGTGTAAAAAAATATCTATATCGATAGATTAAAGTGGACATTGAATAAATTTTACAAATCCACCTCGTTGTTTGAGTGGCTAGCGTACACGCCTAACTGCATCGACTGACCGCGAGGTTCGGGTTCGATTCCCGACGACGATGTGTGATGAACATAGATGTTTATATTTCCGGGTCTGGGTGTTTATTAAATTTATTCTGGTATCTATTTAAGTATTTCTATGTATTAGTATCGTTGACTAACACCCGTACCACAAGCATTTGATTTGCTTACTTTGGGGTTAGAACAATTTGTGTAATTTGTCCAGTAATATTTATACGGTATTTACTCTTACACAGCACATATACCTGAATAGAGTTTTTTAGAATTGTTTTTTTAGAAATTCCGACTTGCCTCTGAAACTTTTATTTAGCTAAATTCAAACGCAAATGATAACACGAACACAAGCTAGCGCTGAAAAAATTTAATACGGATATGAAAAAATATCTTTTATCTCGATTTACTTTTGAAAAACTTAACCTTAGTCGCCTCCCACACATTCCATTAGGCGAGTTGCACGTCATCCTACAACATACATTTTTCATGAGTGATTTTCATAAATTCTTAAATAAACTTTTGGAGGTACGGAACCAGAATTGGTATAAAATACGTGTCAAACTATCCCATGAAGGATTCCGTAGCAATAGATTAGGGATATATACTTCTGATACAGTAACAAATAAAATTTGACTTGATTTTTTTAAATGTTTTTATTGATGATATTGAAAGGCAAACAAGCAGACGGATTTCCTGATGGTAAGATATACACGTCGCCTATAGACACCAAAGCTGGAAATGGTGCGTTGCCAGCCTGAGGCTGAGATGGTAGGCCTCTTGCGTGAGTAAGTTTACCGGCTACCCTCCCCTCCAAACCAGAACACGATAATGGCGATCACTGACGCTATTGTGGCAGGAATAGGTAAGGCAGTGATACCAATCAGGGCGAATCGTTGCAAGACTCTACCACCTAGTCAATGTCACGGTGTTAGTGACAATAGAC
>DVZL01001766.1:0-16785 GCA_018236625.1 Lasaia peninsularis
TTTTAATAAATTGTTTATTAAAAAATATTGATAAGGCTTTTTTGTTTATTGGGTAAGTATTTCAAACATAAATATTTAGAAAGAATCTTACCTAAAACTTTGCTTACTCTGAATGGTATCTCATTCCTGTATATATATTCTTCATTGAGAGCTACTAGAAAGTTTATTACTAATATAAAAAATAAAAAGAGAGCTTCCCATAACAAGTATCCTTGGGCCAAGGGAGTTTCGCCAATAAAGTATGTTAATATAAGGCATATTATATTTACAACGGTGATAGTATAGGCAACTCCTGATAGAAGTACTTTTTCAGATGAAAATGATATTATATTTTTCACCACACTCAGACTGAAAAGTAAATTAAAGAAAAATAAATACGATAACGCTATTTACTTATAAGTCATAGCCGTATATTTAATTATTAAATAAATACTTAAACAATTAAAACAGACATAAAAGCTTTATATAATTAATACCGTAAATGATCTTTTAGTTTGTGATCATTAATAACATTCTGTATATCATCCCTTAATTTTATTATTGCAGTTTTTGTTGAGTAACCAAACTTATATTGATTTGTGTTGTCCATTTTAACTTATTTATTTTATCACATATTTGCTAATTTTCATCCTAAATAGTCCTTGTCAATTCATTTGTTTATTTATCAATATAAATATAGTAATCCAATGTTGGTTAGAAAATTACATAAACATTTGTAAAATAAAATTATTTTATCAAGTCACATTGCGAGGAAATAAGTAGAACATGCCCGAAAATAGAGATCTGATGTCCTAATAACCAATAACAAGCAGTTACTGACAGACATGAAAGCGTCTATTGGCTATTTCTATACCATTGACGTATGTCATTATCAATAAATAGTATAATGTTTACAGTTACATTTTATTTTTATAAGGTAAGAGCTTAAAGAACCAAGAGGGATAATGAGCAAAAAATCTCACGGAACTCGTGGTAAGAGACAAAAGACAATCTTAACCTATAGACACCATAGATGTTGTTGTAGGTGCTTTAGGGGAACACATAGAAAATGCTGTGTATGTATATAAAAAACATATAATAAAAATTGATTTAATAATGCTAACCACTATGTTTTCTCTATGACCCGTAAAAAATTAAAATTTAACAATTATTTGAAGCACTAGCGCTGTCTATTGATAATTAATTAATGATGATGAAAAATACATCTAATATAGCTATTTTTATCTATATGTATGATGAGACTAAAAATATCTATTTACAGGTAGGTATTTTCCCTCCATAAACTAAAAGCACGATTTTCATCGATTTAAGGGACTAATATATAACTTGAATTTTCAAATCTACAACAACTCATTCATTACATAATAGATTAATTAATTAAGTATTTTAATCTTTGATATATTTTTATTGTCATGCGCACACAATATTTTGGATTTTTTATATAAAAAATGACAACATTTTGTCCAAGTTGAATATCACAATCCTTTTCGGCATTTGTAATTTTTGAATATTTTTCCAGGAATTATACTTACATTTTTACAACTTCGTGGATTACAGAGTGATTATAATATTGCTGGACTTTTCTAATCGAAAGAAAAATATATTTTTATATCTTTTAGCCAAAACATGCAATTTTAACTGAGGTATGAAAAGTGGGAAGGGCTGAAATAAGAAACAAAATCTTTAATTTTTTTTATGAAATAGATAAGGTTACTTCACCGGTTACACGAGTCATATACTATGTAGGTGTATTTAAATAGCTATTTACCAGTTCATCTCTTATGCACTTGATGTGTATGATGAATATATTATTTATAATTATATCAAAAACTGTATACCTAAGGTTATATATTTTATAATAATTATTGGGACTCAGAATCGAATACTAAATAATCTTCTTTAATAGTCCCTACGTTATAAAGATCAGTCTTTAAATTGCTTATTAGCATTTGTGATATGTAAAAACATTGTTTTGAATATATTACCTACATACAGTATCTACATAGTTAAATTACTTATGGTAAGATAAAAGATTTTCCTCAATATATGGGTAAAATTTTTATATTCGGATCCACATATCAGAGAAAGCCATCTATACGTTTTATTGCGAACTAATTCGAGAATTAGTGTTGATAATATGTATAGGACATTAAAACTAGAGGACATTACATTCGCAGCTGACATATTTGTTGCCATGTTGAGGGATCTGTAAACCATATCCCTACTTTGTCTGTGCTGTAAACATACAAACGTGAACTTAGCCGTAAGTTGTAAATTATTTTAAAAGGGTAACATTTGAATGCCGTCCATTTTTTTTATTGATTTGTTCTCAGAAATTTACCTTCAGTAATCAGTTTTTCTAAACGTAAGTACACAGTGAGACGTTTTAATTATTTATTTGTCGTTGGCATCTCGTTAAATTTAATGTTAGAAATGCATTCCATTCGTGCGGTCTAGTACAAAAATACAAATAAAGTTAGACTATCGTCAGATTTTGTTGTGGTGGCTTAAAAGCAAGACGTGCACTTGATACAGTCAGCAGTCTTGTGTCAACGTATCGGGAGTACAGTGCGCCATTGAGTTGCAATTTAAAAAAAAAACAAGAAATGTGTTCATCGTTTCTCGTAATTCGGTAGTAGCATCCGGCTGTGTTTTATATCGTAATGTAACTACAACGACACCTTGGACCAAAATTAGTTATGGCAGATTGTTCGGATTCGCGTAAAAAAACAAAGTTCAGTGGTACAATTAAAGGACCTAAGTTACGATCATGGTTTTTGTGTGTAATAGTGCAGTGTTTTATAAGTATACCGTGCATCTTTTCAACATGTCTAGGCGTGAACATCACAGTGGCAGTGTTTCCAGAAGGTGACCAAACGATAAAGTATGGAAATCCGCTGGAGATTTTTTGTATCGCAGAGAATTATTCATCGAGTGATTTACAGTTTACTCTTGGCGGGGTTATTCTTGACTCCGAGATTGTAAACACTACTACAAGAAGGTTGTATATAAGTAAGCCTGAAAAACAATCAAAGACTTATTACTGTCATAATAATAAAACTGGAAAAATTTGTACTAGTCGTGTCTTAGTGGACACTCCACCTGAACCAGTTGAAAATTTCAATTGTATATCTAAAAACCTAGATATATTGAATTGTTCATGGACCAGTCCACAACAGTTTAGTAGAGTGGACTACAATGTCACTTTTTCCATACATGATAATATTGTACAACCACCTTGTTTTGCTTTGCCAACTCCACCAACATCAAGTGAGACAAGGTATTGTGTGTGGAACACAAGTAGTCAGCCTAGATATAGACAACAGGAAGATATACAGTACCTTTATCTGACAGCACATAATAAATTTGGTGATAGAAGTCAAAATTTCACTATAGATCACTTTTCGATTGTCAAACCTGACCCTCCTATAGATTTAAAAGTTGTTGAAAATGGTTCACATAGTGTTGGCTTAAGGTGGCAAATATCTAATAATATTCTGGATTTCTTACTGTGTGGCGTAGATCATATAATTGAGTATCAGATAGCAAAAATAGATAACACAACAACCTTTCATAGAGTAGATGCATCAAGCTTGCCACCAAGAAATAAAACTTATAGATTCAATCTAACCAATCTCCCTTATGCACACATGCAATATGAAGTACGGGTTTATACTAAGTCAAAAAAAGCTACTAAAAAGGAGTTTTGGTCTAATTTTAGTTATACCGTCTTCTATACATCAAGTGAAAGGCCTAAACGTCCCCCAGATATGATAGCAGGAGCTTTTGACCAGTCTACATTTAATAATAGACGAGTTATATATGTATATTGGAAACAGCTTGAAGAATACGAAGAAGCAGGAGCAAATTTTACATACAAAGTAATTGTCAGACAAGAAAACAATGACAATGTACAAACTCTTTTTCCCGACAAGACTAAAAGTTTGAGCTACATTATTTTAAATGAATCTTTGAATGCTCTAGATGTAACCGTGTATTCCTTCAACAACATAGGCTCCTCAGTTAATAGTAGCCATCTATATATTCCACGAGAAAATGATACACATTCCCTAAAGCTCACTTCATTTACTAAACTGGCTTATGAGAATGGCACATATGAATTGTCATGGGTAGGAATCAAAAACATTGACAATTACACCCTTTTTTGGTGTCATCACAATACAACAAATATTTGTTCAGGACGTATGGATTTTGCTGTACTTGATCCAAAGAAAACAAGCCACATTATTGACTTACCTCGTGAATATAGGTACCAATTTGCAATATCTGCGAATGTTGGTGCAAGAACCAGTGGAATGGTTTGGGCTCGATGTGATATATCAAAAGAGGGATTTGTTATGTACCGTTTTCCAGTCAAACTGAAATATGATGCTCCAGGGAAGACTTCAGTAACATTAAGATGGGAAATGGAATGTGCCTTACAGGATGATATTGTTTTGGGATATAATATAACTTATTGTCCAATTGTACAAACTAGTAGCGAGTGTGACAAGTCAGTAAATACTTCTCATGTTTATGTAGACAAACCAAAAGAGATGAATGTTACCATCAAAAACTTATGGCCTTTTAAAACTTACCAATTTTCAATAGCTCTTCACACTAAATATGGACTGAAAAATATTGAAAATGCAACAGCAGTTATAACAACATCTGAGGATACACCAACGAGTCCCATAAATGTTGAAATATCTAATGTTCGAAATGATTCCCTAGTAATTTCTTGGGATCCTCCAACACATAAAAATGGTATAATTGGTAAATATGTAATTTACAAGAATTATGAAGATGAACCATTTTATGTTGATAGAGTGATTCATGGAACTGATACATCCCGTAGAAATGTAACATTAAGAGGTCTCAGAAGTTTCACTAATTACACTTTTTTAGTACAAGCATGTAATGTCCCTATTAATTTGTGTTCTGCAATCAGTGCTAATCAAAGTATATTTGTGAGGACGAGAATAGGTCCACCCAGTAAATTGAAGCCACCAAGTGTTAAATACAAAACAGGATTATTGAAGTGGGACCCACCAGAGTATATGGGTGCTGAATCTGTAGCATTATATCAAATTAGAAGAATAAAAGATGATGTAACACCAGAGATAGTAAACACAACTGAGTTGTCATATCCGTTAATACAGTGTGAGGGTTCCATATCAACTGTATCTTATGAGATTAGAGCAATTACTTATGACGAAGACTTGTATCATGGAGTGATTTATGATAAGAATGTAACACCACCAATTAGGATAAAGAAAGGAGTTGATGAGTATCCAGGTGAATGGAGTGACCCCCCAAACATTGTAAGCTGTAAAGGCAAAGATGGTTTCACTATGATATTTATTTTTATCGGTTTATTTGCTGTAATAGGTGTCATTTATTTTTCTATAAAATACTACAAAAAATATAAAAAAAGGGAAGATATAAAGCCAGTATTGCCTAGTGGCTTGGGTATACCTGAAAAAGATATATCAAAATATGCTTTTGGTGGTTGGAATCCAAACAACAAAGAGGAGAAACCTCCATCGGACGAAATGTTGCTCTTGCCTAATAGTAAATCAGTACCATCGTCTACAGATGTAACACAAAAGGATGAGAACTTTGGTTCTAATGAACAAACAGATAGTACTGCTGTGTTAGATTCAAGAAGAGATGTAGATGTTCGACAAGTTTCTACTTCAGATGATAGTTCAGATTCATCGCTTAATTTGGATGCTGAACCTGTGAAAAGTGATGAGAAAACTTTAGATAAGGATGATGATTTTTCAACTATAGACACTGATAGCACTTATTTAAGTGACCATAATTTAAAGAAAAATCCATCTAGTAGCTATGTACAAACCATTATTAATCCTCCTTCAAACTATGTGCAATCATCACCTAATCTATCTAAAAATGTACCACAATCTACAAATGTTGCATCGCCACCTACAAGTTCCAGTTATGTTATGGCTGGATTACAACCACCTGTATTTCCTACGGGTCCTTCTGCAGCTGTGAAAAAACCTATCATAACATCTTCAGGATATTGTGCCCATCCAGACATGAACTCCAAAGTGAACTTCATTAGTCCATCTAAATTTATTGAAGCAGAAACCTTGCCTACAATGCCAACCTTGCCTCCACCAGCAAAGATAAATGCTGATAATAGCTACATCCAGTTACAGTCATTAGATTCCTTGCCTAGTCTTAAACCAAATGTGTGTAATACAGTGCCATTGAAGCCTCCTGGTTCAAGTGGATACGTAAGCCATGGAGATGTAGTCATAAACAAACATTTGAATAATATGTTGATTGCTGATCAACTGGGGGAAGAATCTGCAATTCTAGATCCAGCGATGTCACCAGATGCATATTGCCGGTTTTCATGGAACACTGACCCTGCCAATGATAATTTACACTCACTGCTTGCCGATTCACCTTTAAGAACCTCAAATAATTGAAACAGTCTTAGGATAGAAAAGTGACACAGTACTAAAAAATAAATTACGTACATAGACTATTAGTGACCAAATTGTAAATATTGATTTAAAAAAATTGCCAAGTGCTATAAAAATGGACTTAAAAATTTAACACAAGAACTCAAGTGTGTTATCTAGTGATAATTTTTGTGCCTTATTAATTTATTTTAGGTGAATAACAGAGGTTTATTAGGTAAGAAAATTTCAATTATTAACTATTTAATTGAAATAAATCTGAGGTGTTGCATGCAAATATCAATACAAAAGTAGGTATTTGAATTAAAATAAAAATTGTCATTTGTCTGTCTTTCTATGTGAAGTCGCCTGTTTTGACATGGTTTTTGTTAGCAGACAACAAATGTTATAAAAATATTGTAGAATACACATTTAACTCAAGTTCTTTCAGGAATGTTAAGAAATAATATGAACATAGGAAAAGTCATTTTCCTTTTATGATTTATTTAACGAGTATTAAGTCAAATGATGTGAATCAAGTCTATATGTGTCACAGTACCAAATTTTGTTAATTACTGCTCATGAAAACATTGTGATCTCAACAACAATTTCAACTTGTGACTTTGTGTATTACTATAACAAGTAGTTATAATAACACACAAAGCCTAGCATATTGATGCTACCATCACTATATACTATGCATAAACTCACTCGGATTAGTGCTACTGTCTTACCTCTGCCTGCTACAATGGTTAACTGTTGTAGATTACCATACTGGAGGATACTCCTTGAACATGTGGACTAAGATACTGGTCATTAGATAGCTACACACCAGCCACATAAATGATCTGTATCAAAGTTCAAAGACAACAGTTGTCTGTTACCAAGAGGAGGGCCATTTTATAACATTGAAAGATTGGCTTAGATTTTATCTGCAAATTGTCTTCCTAAGGATAGCTACTTAGCAAGAATGAATTAAAGATCCTATTCTTGCAAGGAATCAGAAACCAATTTATAAAATACCTTAATCTGGCATAGCATGTCTGGTGCCATGTAGCTTAATTTGTTATGTTCCTTAGCAAAGTGTGGTGGTGTTTACTCATATATTGTTATTCACCTAAATAAGGAAATGAGTTTATAATAGTTATTCATTGTTAGTTTGATGTTTTTCAGTTTATGTGTCTGAGCAGAATATGCTCCACATTAGGAAATATAATTACCTGTTTCTTCTTCGATACTGTAAGACAATTTATTTAAATTTAATAATATATGTATTGTTTCAGAAACATTTAAATTTCAATGGAGGGTATTTATAAGATTAATTTAATACCAAATGATCTGAGCGTAGAAGAGACTGTCCTACAGATAGCTGATACTCTAGAAAATTTAAATGGTATTGTTGATAATGTATTCTCAAATATTATGGCTAGGATTAACCTGAACACGGCAAAAACTGCTAAGCTACAAGAACGCATAGATATTTCCAGAAATAAAGTTGAAAAACTAGTTGGAATGCAAAAGGCTATCAAAGTATTTTCTAGTGCAAAATATCCACCATCGATCGTGCATGAGCATTATAGATCTATTTTTGAAAATAGCGATTATCAGTACCAACCTCCAAAGGTTACTTTGAGTGGAAAATCTCAAAGGCAGTCAAATGATAAAGGCATTCAGGTATGTGATTATTGTTTTAGCATTATTTTTGATAAATCCAACAGTGCCACACATATTATTATGTACAATCATTGCCAATAACATTTTTCAACATAGATCATCTCTGCATTTGCTTTACATATTTTGATGAATGTTACTTACATAATAAAGGCTGCTATTGTAAAAAAAGACAAAACCAGGAAAATTTTATAACATATAAAAAAACAAAATAGTTTTTGGAATTACTCTTTCCCATTGAATATATATAATTTTTTACATAAAAACTGTATTAGCTACCATGTTTCACATTTCAGTCAGGGATTAGGATCAGAATATTTAGATATACAAAAAAGGTTTTAGATGTCTTTATCTAAATTACAAGCAATTACATGAGAATAAAAATGAACCTACCAGTTATTTATAAGTCTAAGTAATTGTTACAAAAATCCTTACTAATATTCTGCCATCTTAACGAAGAGTGCAATAACTAGGTTTAAGCTAGTTTCATGAAAATGGCGTTTAAAAGTTTTGTTTTTTATATTCGTTATATATCTCAGTCAATTTACATGGTATCGACTTAATTCTTTCACTAGATTACACATAATATTTCAAAGAATATAATGTAGTACTTGATATTTGCAAATGATTTATGGTTACTTTTACAAACATTAAAATATACTTCACGGTTAGGATTGCATATTATACATATGAGGTATTTACTAAGCTTAACTGCAATAAGTAGAATTTTTATTGCATTTATCGTTGGTAAACCAACAAATTGAATTTTTGAGTTACGTACCTGTTACGTACGGTGAGTGTGTAGTATTTAACCACTATACATCTATTTTATTGTAGTATTTTGTTATGACTGTAGTACTGTAAACAATAAAATCTTTGCGTTCAAATAAAAACATACTTAGATCATAATAATAATTGTACAGGACAAATACTCTTGAGTTAATTTAGAGTTGAGTTATCAGTCAATTTAATCACATAATGTGAACATAATAAAAATAAAATTAATTGATTTAAACATTACTTTAAATGAGTTAATGAAAGCTGTAAATCAGTTAAATATTTGTTTCACTATTAAAAGAACTTACTTAATTAATTAAACAAAACAAAGAATTACCCTCCCAAATTACTACACAACAAAATAAGTACATTATATTGAACGCGGTATTTTATCTTCCGTCGTACCCCCTTACTATACATTAAAATAACCCGACAATTTATTTCGAATTATATCGTAAAGGCATATTGCCTATGCCTGTTAATCCTACATATTATATAAATGAAATATCTTGATTTGTTACTTTAAAATATGTTAACTTCCAATGTTAATACATATGATTCCTTATCATATCTGCAATAACTAAAATTTGTTGCGTTTATAACTAGAGGTCTGCGAATTGCAAATTATGAAAAATGCTAGTTGTAAATGCAATATGTATCTAGTTATTGCATTATCTCTTTAGTAATCTGAGATAAAAATAATAGCTAACTTGTGCATAAGTATAGTTATGTCGGTCTTCTTTAGTAAATTTTCAAGAATATCTTAGATATTGCACTTATGCTAAATAAAAAAACAAGATCGGTGAGAGATACGTAAAAACCGTCTAAGAAGAAAATATAGATCTTGTTTTGCTGATTACAGATATGTATATAAGTCCGTAAGGCCAAAAACCCTTTGTTTGTTTGTTTAACTAACGGCTGTCCTAACGAAAAGTTATTGCACTTTTCGTTAGGACAGCAGTATAAGACAATAATACTAATACATAGAAATACTTATATAGTATAATATATATATTATAATATATATAATGCATGTCCCCGTCGTGATCAAACCCGAGTCTCCCGGTTAGTTAAAGCATTATAATATGTTTCATCAAAATCGGTCCAATGCGAACAGATTTGTAAATTGAAATAAATAAAATGTCGCACAGGCAACGTTTCTAATTTAGTTGATATACAAAACAACAATGTCCTTGGGAATTATAGTGTTATAAAAGAGAATAATAAAATAATAAGTCCGAGATCCTTGAAAGCCAGATTGTTATTTTATAAAAGCTAAAATTGTCTTAGTTTTATGTTTCGATGATTGCGATTATCATCATCAAAAGTGTATACTTTAATAAAATATTAACTTTGAACAGACATAATTGTTGGATCTTTTTAATAACAATGAAAATGATGTCACCTCTTGCTAACTTTAAACTTTTACTACATAATTAATACTATAATTATTACACAAATGGTGTATTAAAAATACTCAATGTCTATTTTAAAACAAAGCTTCCTCTGCCGCCGCATCTGCCTGACTATTTGCGATAAACACAAATACAAATATTTTTTTACACTATCATTTGAATATGTAAAGTCTGGTCTAGGGAAGGAACCTATTTCTCTCATCAGTACAACTTTTCTATTAGAATTAGGAAAATTTTTCATAGACCGTAAAACCAGTTACTGGGACGATTTTGTATTATTCTAAAAATATATAGCACCGGATTAGAATACCGCCACTTACTAAGAAGATAGAGATAATGCTCAGCTGGCTTCTCCTCTCTCCTATTTTTATATTTATATAATTTACAAATAAAACAATCTTAAATAATTTAATTATTATAATTCCAATTGACCGAGTGACTTTAGTAGGGGTTTCCATGATAAAAAAACGACCATGACCGACTAATAAAAACATCGAAACCATGAGCCTGCTCGAGCAATTTCGGCCGCGCCTCGTGTGTGTTTTTTCTGCACTTAAAAATATCTAGGTTTCTGTTTGATAGATTTTGATGAAACTTAGATCTTTGTTAAAATTTGTAAAATATAAAGATGGATTTGGTGTAGATTCACCTAAATTTAGTAAATTGGGTGAAATATATTTTAATTAGACTAGCCGAACCCGAAGCCATTGAGTATGAAAACGGGTCGTTTTGACGTGACTCCTTAGCAAACAGACAAACCGACAACAGACTTAAAACCGATAAACAAGAATTCCTAAAAAGTTAGTAACTTTTAAGTTTTAAGTTTTTTTTAGTTAAGAAAAAACGAATTAAATATTATTATTTATTATTACTATAATGTACAAACGCAACTAAATACTTTTACAGTCTATCAAGGATTAATAATAAATCTTATGAAATCTCAAAAATTTATAAAAATTATAAGACTGTAAAAAATCATTTCATTAAGTCCAATTTTAAATAATTTCATTAAAATCATCCAGACTTATCACAGCTCTTAAGTGTTAAAACAACAGATTACTACTACAAGCATAGTTCTTAATCAAAGTCAATAAATGTTGTAGTCCAAAATGTCAGGGTATCGACACCCATTATCTCCGTGTAATAGGGAGACAAATTGTTTTATGGATGCCAATTTACCCGGGTAATTTATTCGTATAAGTTATTAACTACTGTATTGATTGCATTAATAAAACGTTGGCCTTTTATTCATTAACTGACAATATATTTTTAGTTAAAATACTGTTTCTCTTATCTTATTTTTCCTTGTCCTCTATACCGTTTTTACACCAGAGTGTCCAACTACCTAATATAGGGAAAATGACAAGGGCGCCAATTATTTACACAACGTACCACGCAACCTCTGCAAACCAGAAGGGAAATCTGGCCCTAGGTTAGTTCGAATTCGAATAAATGTATCCGGGTTTCTTGAAGATATTTTTCTTCACCGTAAGGGCTCCTGCTTATATTTTCCATCATAATGTCAGTGATCTTTTCCAGTCAGGAGGATGGGCTTGCTGGTAAAATTGCGCTTTGGAATTAACACCTTTATCCTCGCTGGCTACATCACGATGCACCTATAACACCTAATAAAGTCTCCTACCATAATGAGAGCTGTGTGTTTATTCGCAAAGATATTCTTTTTGTTGAAGGAAGCCGATTTAAAATATCTGGTTTAAAAGATCTCACAAAAAAAGCAACTTTTTCCTATAGAAAAACTTCAGCGGTTGTAAATTCCTGAATGAGTTACTGAACAATTATTTTGTAGTAGGCGCAACAGTCTTCTGAATAGTTTGGTGGCACGACAAAGCTTTGTGACTGATTGTACAGGGTTTATCCGTATTGGCCCAATTAACACAAACACAAGCAGTGTTTGTGCATTATCGGCAGTTGTTTGTGTAAACCGCCAAGTACCCTTTGCGCATGCTTCTCGGCGTGCCTTATTAAGTAGAACTGTATTTTGTATAGTTGAAGTAATTTTGAGGTAATGTCAATCGGAATAGATGTGGATGCAAATAGTAATTAAAGTTCCGGGATTATTTCAATAGTTCAGCCAGTTGAAATTTATAACTGAGTACCTCCCATATATGCTGCACAGCAGGTCCTCCGGATTATTATTAGGACCAATAGTACTAGTCTGAAGGAGCTGCTACAGTTCAGTGGCCCACATGTTCTGGCTGCCATTAAGTAAAATCTCCCCATTCTTTTGGGATTTTTTTATTGGTTAAGATAGCGAACAAGTAAACGCTCACCTGATGGTAAGAGACAACCATAGCCTATAGACACCATAGATGTATATGGCCGGGGTGATAGACCTTATGTGCAAGTCTACCGGCTAACTTTCTCTCCGGACCAGAATAGGACAATGTTATTACAGCGGCAGGAATAAGTAAGGCAGTGGATCCCTACCCCTGCACAGCACTCTACCATCAGTGGCCATGTTAGGAGTGACCCAATTAACCTATACCCACCTCTTGCGAATTAAATTAAGAGGCAGATGGTGTATTTCCACAGAGGACCCGAATCAACACGGGTAAAATTTTTGTGCAGTCTTGTGGGTATTTTTGATCCTCCTAACAGTGTAGTGGTTGTTTTTGGGTGGATCGAATATTATTTAGGCTCTTCAACTTCAGATAAAGACCTTCTTGCACTATATAATATAGTCGTCTCTGTTTAAGCACGCTACAACAGTCACTATTTATTGTCAATATATTTTAATTGACTTATTTTTATTACATTCTAATTATTTGAAATTAACGTTTAAGTAACAAAATATAGTCTATGGTTATAAACACACAACATTTGCACTTAATAAATTGTTTTACAACAAAAACAAAAGAAATCACTCGCTTTCACTGACTATGTAATGAAAAATGAATAACGGTTCGCTGTACTTTCGCTTGTCTGTACCATGCATTAGAGAATGTGTATTATATTTATTGCAATGAGCTTCAAAATGGTGTGCCACGACGAAGCTTTGTGAATGATCTCTCAAGGATTATCTATACTGTTTAACTTAACGCAGATGCAATTGTTTTAAATGTAGCAGAATTATAATAAATCAATTGCTTGTATGACACCCGAATTACTCAATGGCTTTAGTGAAAGCGTGAAAAACTAACATAATAGTTTATAATTACAGTTCAGTGATTATTATTAAAAGTAAAATACATAAAGAGAATTTCAAGCTTTATGCCACCCGACGTTTAAGACGCTAGGTTTGATTTTTGACAAAGAGGCATTTCGGTAACAGACATTTTTTCAGTGTAATAACAGCGCCAACATAAGCTGGATTTGTCCTATTATAGGGGAGCCCAAGAAGAGATTTGGGTAGTAACTCGGGCGCGTCAGATTATGATATGGTAGATACCTAGAACGTTAAACACCTCTATTGCAAATAAAATCTCTATATAGAGGCATACATGTAGGGTAGTCTGTGTAATTTTTTTTAACTTGAAAACATATTCGGAGACGTCAGTTTAAGATACGGTGGGTTCATTACATACCAATAAATATTTAAATAATTTGAAAATGGGAACGCGACTAAAAGCAGTAGGTGGGTCAGAAACTTGCATAAAACAAGTCATATTATATACATTACATGATCAACAGGCATTATGAAAAACTGTCTGATAGATCTTTTTCTGTCCTCGGGGACCCATTAGGCATGTGAACTATCGATATCTCAAACGCTCGCATAGAATAAAGTGTCTAATTTTTTTAAGCTTTTTAAACGCTCTCTCCACCGCTATAAATAAAAATGTCACGTGACATTTTTTATTCTCCATTATCTAATGGACAAAACCAAATCAGTCCCCATGACGCTCGAGTGACTACATATTTAGATTACTGGGCTCCCCTACCATACAGTCACTTACTTATTTTTCTAAGAGAATCGTTACTTGGAAAATAATTGTTTCATGTACGGTGTCCATAATCGAAGTGCATCTTATTATAGGTAATAAGATATAGCAGCGTGCTCGTGAGCATTTTAATTATTGTAAAACATACCACCATATATTTACGCCAGGACCCTTGTGAGGTAGGCCGATGGTATCGAATATCGAATTAAGTATCTTTTTAAAGTCAATGCTAATAAATTGATTAAAACTTTTCAATGGCATTGTTATCGGTTAAAAATTGTCCGATATTTTAATCTGAGGTAAGTTTCTTTGAAATCGTTTTAAAATAGAAACTCTTATTGGTGTGCAAAGTTTACCAAAGGTAAGTGTCGTGAGAACTTTCCACTTAGAGCTTTTAGTGCGGTCTTTGAGATCGGTAACATGCGGTGCTAATATTGCACTACTTTATTGAAACTTTCTAAAGTAGCTAACGTAGTTCTTAGCGCTAATTTTAAAATATAAGCCGTGCTTTTTAGTTTGTAAACACAATTTTTTGCTTACCTATTCCGGGATTATTCTGGATATCTGTTGTTAGATATAAACTAGGTCTTGTTATCTTACTCTTTATTGTATATTTATGTTGCTCTTATTTTAATTTTAAAACATAAGCTGTGTTCTTTTAGTTTGTTTATATTTACTTATATTTCTCTGTTTTCAGTAGCTATGACATATTTCTTTCATTTATTACATGCTAGTAAAGTTGATATATTATTATATACATTATACAGATATATTTTGATAATAATTATTAAAAAATATATACTTGTCTTTTGCCTATGATAGCACTTTTTTACTTTTATGTATATTTATGCTGTTTTTAATGAAAGTGTGCCTTAAGTAAGGAAGAAATGTCTGTGATGTCAGATCCTAATTCCCGTAATATATATATAATAATTTATGCTTCTGTCTTATTGTAGTCTTGTAATAGAGCTATAAATTGAGAATAGTCTATAACAAATTCGCTATTTCAACAATAACAGCGTCAACATTTTCTGAAACAAAACATTTGATATTTTTGTCTTTTTATCTATACAAAAAAATTAAGTGTAAACGATTTTAATAAAAGCATATGACATATGTGTATTTATACAACATATCATGTATATACGGTACGTATATCTAAATATTTTTACAATTATTGTCTGTTTGTTCCGGCTAATTTATAGTATGGCTGGACTGATTTTGACGGGATTTTCACTTGCAGATAGCTGATATAATAAAGAGTACCTGAGTATTATCTTAATTTAGAAATTTATAAAATAAAATAAATAAATAAAAACGTCGATGAACAAATTTTCTGCACGTAACGGAAACCGATCTACCAATTTTTATTGAGTCTTTAATATAATAAATATGAAATTTGGTTCAATTGAAAGCTAATTCATGTTTGATCCAAAGTGGTTTATGATTTTAGTTTTATCAGACCATAAGTTTATAATCATATTACACTATAAAAATTTAACCTTCTACAACAATTTTGTATTGTGATATGAAAAATATTTTGCAGCAATTTGACCCTCAACAGATGCAGCGAGCTCCATATTTCACTGTGAAATACTGCACACCAGTTGGAGAGTCCAACAACAAATTAATGATAATAAAATATTTATAGGTACGATTCCAGCGCACCGGTGGTTCTGGAAAGTTCCATAACTTTTACTACTTGTAATTAATTGTCTATTAATACTAAAAATAATTTAATTAGGACATGCGAGCCTATATTTTTAGATTTATTTAAATAAAAAGAGGTTATTCCTAAAGGGGTTGAGAGAGATTAACATCAGCCTACTTATGAACTCACAATTTTATATTTAAAAAAATGTATTTTTTATTATAAAGTTTTATATTTTGCTACTTTACTAATAAATATCTAGTACTGGGTTTTTAGTAACTTACTTCTAATTCGCCGAGAATCTTTCATTTAAAAGTTATCTATTACCTTAGAAAGTGCTTAGAAAAATTGGGACATAAATTTGGCTAAAAGTTTCCACAGGTTGTACTAAACTAGGGGCATATTCTTCAATTTCATTTCGGGTTTAAATAATAAAAATCTTTATTCCCAAACTTTTGCGCTTATAATGTCACAAGCCGTTATTGTTAGCGGTTCCCAAGTTTATTTAGCTCTCCTCCAGGAGCTATTATAGTGGTTGAAATAAATAGTGACAAATTTCAGGCGTTGAAAGTTTAGTAAATAACAATTATACAAGCAGTTTAGACTTTGGACTAAGTATGTTAAAACTAATCGATATTTATTTAAATCGATTGTTATTTTCTCATAACCGATTTATTTTTACATTGTTTTAGTAATGCTAATTATTTTTTTAAAAATTAATTCCTTAAATTACGTATTTGAATCAATTTACAGAAAAAGCTCGCATGAAATAATAACGAGGATGTGTTTAATATCGTAATTTATGAGACATTTATGAGAAATTATAGTAATTTAGAAGTTTTAATTCTCGTTTTAATATTATAGTAGAAGATCCGTACCTAAACCGACCTTCACCGAGCTGATAATAGAATAAAACTTATATTATAATAAAT